>KV908736.1:0-40000 GCA_002005505.1 Botryococcus braunii
ATGACCTGGAGGTCACTCTGCCTGCGTCCCACTGTGCCCCACGAGAAGGAAGAGGCTGTGCAATCAGCTCTGCTGCAGTCGGCGTGAAAGGGTGAACCCCCCCACGTGTCCTGCCGGTGTCCCGGTCCAGCTTCCAATACCTTCCCGTCGGCCAGTGCCCTCCCGCCCCCATACAACCACACAAACAACCAGAAAATGAAAGTTAAAATAGAAATTGGACCCGACTGATCAGGGCCGCAGTCTCGCGATACTACTGAAGCTTGCTGAAGGGTACCCCAGGATACTGTCGAAGAACGGGGCCAGAGTCCAGTTACGGTTGTTGCGCTGTTATTAGGCAGAAGCCCGTTGTGCAGAAGGGTTGGAGTGGGGAAGGGGGGGGGGCGGTGAGGGTGAGAGATTCGTAGAAGGTTGAGGCTTGTCAATTGTTTGTTGTGAAGTTGGGAGGGGGGGGGCGTGTTATAACATAGTATCTATTTAGATACTAATCACAGTCCCCAGTTCTGGAAAAACCTGTCAACCATTATAGGCACCTGCTTTGTGTGAGTGCCGTGCAAGGTCTTGAATGGGATGAACCCGACGTGAGTGTCCACGTTTTTTGAGTAACTTGGAAACGTATTGGGTGTTGCTGTGTAGAGCTGATAAGTCGTCAGTGACAAACTAAGGCCAATAACAGCCTATAGGCCATGAGAGAGTGCGTGATAATCTAGGCCAGCCATCAGTCACACCTAAGGCCAATGATAGCCTAGGTCATCAGAGAGTGAGTGATAACCTAGCTAGGCCATCAGTGACAACCTAAGAAGGGCAATGACAGCCTAGGTCATGAGAGAGTGAGTGATAACCTAGGCCAGCCATCAGTCACAACCTAACGTCTGGGGTTAAGAAATGGGACAGTATGGGACGGGGATGGGGCTCGCGGCACTCCTGTCCCATCCGGCTGGTCGGGGATGGGCCTCACCAACCACTCGTCCAGTTTGGGCTTCGCCGTCCGGGTCCCTGATCGGCGTGTCCATTCCCCGTCCCATCCGTCCTCAGCCTGAAAGTGGCACATCAGATCCTTGGCCCAAAGTGTCCCATACCGACTAGCCCATCCGGGTCCAAGATTGACTGAGCCCCATCCTTGTCCAATATGGACAGCCTCATCCTGGTCACAGAAAGGGCTTACCACTTTCCCGTCCATTCCTTACTTACATGTTATGGTCCAATTGTGACCATGCTGCAAATCCGTCCATATGGGTCCAGCCGGTTTCGCGACAGTATTTGCCCATGCCCAATTGTGACCCAAACCGGCGTCGACATCTGGGTACCTCTTGTGCGAACCCATCCCTGACACATCCAAAGGTGGAATCATGGGACGGTGATGGGCCTCGCCAATCACTCGTCCAATTTGGGCTTCTCCGTCCGGGTCCTGATTGGCGTGTCCATTCCCCGTCCCATCCGTCCTCAGCCTGAAAGTGGCACATCAGATCCTTGGCCCAAAGTATCCCATATTATCCAGCCCATCCGGGTCCCAAGTTTGACTGAGCCACATCCTTGTCCAATATGGGCAGCCTCATCCTGGTCACAGAAAGGGCTTACCAATTTCCCGTCCATTCCTTACTTACTGGTTACGGTCCAATTGTGACCATGCTGAGCACTGGTCCAAATGGGTCCCGCTTAATAGGGGTCCAGAGAGAGAGGGAGGGGGGGGGGGGAGAGAGAGAGAGAGAGAGAGAGAGAGAGAGAGAGGAGAGAGAGAGAGAGAGAGAGAGAGAGAGAGAGAGAGAGAGAGAGAGAGAGGAGAGAGAGAGAGAGAGAGAGAGAGAGAGAGAGAGAGAGAGAGAGGGAGGGAGAGAGAGAGAGAGAGAGGGAGGGGGGGGGGGAGAGGGGGGGGTCGAGGGGGGGGCGGGGAGAGAGAGAGAGGGGGAGAGAGAGGGGGGGAGAGAGAGAGAGAGAGAGAGAGAGAGAGAGAGAGAGAGAGAGAGAGAGAGAGAGAGAGAGAGAGAGAGAGAGAGAGAGAGAGAGAGAGAGAGAGAGAGAGAGAGGAGAGAGAGAGAGAGAGAGGAGAGAGAGAGAGAGAGGAGAGAGGAGAGGGAGGGGGGGGAGGAGAGAGAGAGAGAGAGAGAGAGAGAGAGAGAGAGAGAGGAGAGAGAGAGAGAGAGAGAGAGGAGAGAGAGGAGAGAGAGAGAGAGAGAGAGAAGGAGGGGGGGGGGATGGAAGGAGATAACGAGATTAGAGATAGGGATAGAGAGGGAGACAGTAGAATCAGTATCTAATCATCACTCTTTTTACAAGGGACTTTGCGGAAAACCGCAGTCCATAACGCACCACACTTGACGCGGAACAGCAATCCAGTACGATGTTCTCTACATCTTGGACCTTTGTAAACGTTTTTAAAGCTTTCATTTTTGGCATGTTAACACCTATGCCACAATTGCATTACCCATGTCTTCAAAAATGTTTACATAATCCCTGGCGAACCCGAAGAAGGGTATTCATGTTGCACGCAGTTGTCTGTGGCACTAAATGTAACTCCAGGCACACCTTCGTTTCAGCTGAATGTACATCAACTGTGACACCTCAGTATATACTAAAAATGAAATTCACTTCAAGGACGTCACATTAGGGCGTCGGCGCTGAAATACTTGGTCGAGAAAACATTGGTCTAATAATAATACTTCACGAAGGATGATTAAATATTCCTCCCAACATTGCGTCCTACCACGCCTGCAGGCCCTATCATGCCTGCAGCTGCACCTATTGAACATAATGCATGGGTACCAAAGTATTGCAAAAGAATGCTTCCTCAGAATGAGGTGTCGGGTCTCTCTGCATGATCACTAGATTGTTAATAGTTCCAAGTTGCACACATTGGTAGACAGGCCTTCGCCG
Organism: Botryococcus braunii; assembly: GCA_002005505.1. Classification (NCBI taxonomy): domain Eukaryota; kingdom Viridiplantae; phylum Chlorophyta; class Trebouxiophyceae; genus Botryococcus; species Botryococcus braunii. The sequence continues at coordinate 2,869 of KV908736.1, forward strand.
TCCTCTTGCTCCAGAAGTCTCACAAACTAATCTGGGCATTCGAAGGCGCTCATGATATATGTTTCTCCTTCCCGACCATTCTCTGTATCTGCGGAGGTGGACGAGAGAGATGACATCCCTGCCATGCAAATGAAGAGAAAATGCAAGGCGCGCTTGTCCGTACCACTCCATGTCCTCACCGACACTGCATCAGGTTTAGTTCCTTATAAGATTCCACGCCCTTTGGGTTCAGCCCCGTCCACGCTTTTCGCATATCGACTTGGAAGGAGCTCGCCTTGCGAATCTTATATTACATATAGTGTTAACGTCAATCTCAAAGCACTGCAGACGCAGTGAATACACTTAATTGAGTGTAATAACACTTATGTATAGATGACTAATTAAGATCAATACCAATAAAATAAGACTCATTTTACTTTATATGCATATGTGAATGCAAAGTACTCCAGTAAATATCGTGTTTAATGCGTACTTGATTGTCATAGTCGGGAATTGTCCTTCGGATGAAGGTATCTTTGCACACTGCGCTTGAAGGCCGGCACGTCGATGAAATCTACAAGCATGGCAACACTACCAGCCACGCAGATCTGCCAACAATGCACACGTTATAAAGTTTATGACAAGGAAATTCTAGCGCTGAAGGACCAGGTTATTGAAACTCCAAAACAATAAGCGATTGTTATTCATAAGAATTTCATGTCACGCCGTAAAAGTGGAATGTGCGATTCGATACAAATCATGGTGTTACCTGAGAGGTTTCCAATAGATCGTCTTCTAAGCTTGAATCCAGTTCTCTGATAATCAGTTTTATACAATCAAGTAGTTGTTCACCAGCTTCATCAAGTTTGAGATGTGGTTGCGATGTCAACAGTTCAGAAAAGCCGACAGCAGTGCATGGGTACTGTTGGCCAATGGCATGCAACAAAACTGTTTGGTTATCTTCAGCCTTATCAGCCTGCATTGTTCAACAGTCGCTAGTATAAAAAAACTAATCAACCTTAACCTTTGACAGTCATGTCTCCAAAACATACTACTCAGGTACTATAATTATTCTTAGTACATCATAGTCACGCAGATGTCCAGATGCTTCTCCATTATCGCCAGCGCTCATCGCCAATAAGTTCACAAAACGCAGTAAAATCAGTGCATTATGTTGATCTTGAGAAATAGTTTTGATGTGAGAAATAATTGGTATCTATGGTTTCAGACAACGTCAATAACATGCACTTGTTACAACTCAAGGATCATTCCTCACCTGTAGATGCTGCAACAGAGTTCCGTTTGAGAATGTTGTGTATTCTCTTATTATGTTTCCGCAGTTGTCCTTGACATAATTGGGACGAATCCTGAGTTGTAGATTAGTCTGCAAGGATATGCTCGTTTGTTTCGGTCTGCATGTCACAATGCCATGGTTCAATATGTATGATGAATGACTAGTCGGCGTGCACAAATTTCAATGCGATGATTCAATCTTATATGCTTAACCCCTGCATTACCGCATATAGAACCAGTCACCAACCTGGTTGGCATGTATGAGTTTGTTAAAAATCAAATCTGCTCGGTCTACGCATTCAACGTAAATCGATTGTCCGTGGCTGACGCCCACAACTTGCTTGGACCAAATCTGCGATACAAAGGAAATTCATTATACAAAATATGGACAACTTGCAACGACAACAAATCGAATAATAGAAGACGAAACAATAACACAAAAATACTGCTGAGTTTCGAGAGGGAAGCTTACTGTGTGACTGTCCAAGAAAACCTTCATTTCATTCAAGCATCTCCAGGGTATCAACTGTGTCTGTGAAATTTCTTTAACCAGTACCTCACCGTCGTCCCGGTTCTGTTTTGTTATGATCGGCAAGAGCTTCTTGGCTGACTTATTTAAGTGCACTCAGGGGCCGTACCTCCCTTCCTCCATACTAACTGTATCATATGGTGTGCGTGCACTACAGACCATACGGGATATGGCAGGCAGCATTTTTGAAGCAACATCATGACTAGAGCCCAAACGCTTTTGCCTAAACGTCTTTCTTTCCTTGTCATCAACACCTTCGTCGAGCTCTTCAGCTCGACGACGTTTCAATGGCTTAAGAACTTTACCAGAATGGCTTTTTATTTTGTATCCAGTGGCGGTGAAGGGCCTCAATCGTTTTAAATTTTGAGGCACAACCACCGCAGACGAAGTCCTGATCACACATCTTTACACTATCGCACAACACTGTACTATACGATAGGAAATAGAATATGATGATGCGGTTGTATTTAATCGTCTATGGATTTCCCCAACAAACAATCAAACCAGCGGTCGTGTAGTCTTTGAAGGATCTGAATCCTACACACGTACAAGGTCGAAGAAGTGCCTTTTCTTTGCTCGACCGTACATCGTACGTTCAAGTGGATCGAAGGCGACTGGCATCCCTTTCGTCGCAATCATTGTATCATATTGCTAGCCCATTCTGCCTATGCAATTCGAATCTATGGGACTTTTACTTGAATTTTCGGATGACACAAAAGCATTTGGGCAAAAGAAAGGCCGACCCTGAGGACCTGGCAGAAAGGCGTCGTGCTTTAAACTCTGTTGGATCCGGATTGCGGGACGAACTTTTCGAAAACACTTACTTATCAGGACCTGTATCTACACCAGTTCAAGGGGCATCGGGAGAAAGTCCATATCGAAATGACATGGAACCAGAACATACACCTGTTGGGCAGTCGGACTCACTGGAGGTCAGGAGCAGTTTGGGAAACTCCAACTCCGACAAGGTATATAGTCAAAGCTACTGATTGTGTAATTAGATTGGCAGTTAAGTATGTCTGAGGTTTAGTTGGTTGTTCAATAGTTTAACCACTATGTCGTGTTTGCATACTCCCGGTTTGCGTGCTCTGAAAGTTTGTATTCCGCTTTACCGTTTGATACCTTTAGCTAGGTTTTTCAATCGATCTATTCTGTCATGTGCTTGTTGGATTGTTGTATTGATTTTGATATTGGATTTTGACTGTTGGGTTCTGTGTATCCATGATGACCAAACCAATTCTGATCCATTGTACAACGGATTCAAGGAAACGCAACCAGCCTGGCAATTCTTGGTCTTGATGTTAACAATGAAGGCTGCATTTCCCGGGGAGTTCCCCTGACATGGCATACCCTGCTTTTAGATTATAGTAACCAATATAAAAAGAAACTAACAACCTTTGCTGGGCGAAACGACCCCAGACTACTTACTTTAAAAATTTAGCACGTTTTCTCAAGAGGAATCATACCTTATTGAAGACAAGGCTTGTTCAGCTCGTATGATGGCTCACTAAAGAAGCCAATGCCTATCTTTGTAGATTGAGTTTACAGGATGTACAGCTGTATATTTTGTGAACTCAGCATACAAAGATAGGCATGAACCTGCAAGGTCTTTCTTGGAAAACCGGAAAGAAAAAACCATGAAAGCTTTCCGACACGAGACGTTTCAATGCGTTTTTTAAAAGTTGAATGATGATAAGTTTGCTGGTCTGCTGATTCCGAGTTTGATTGTGCTGGTGTTTTGAAATTGGATATTTAATATAATTGTTTTGTTAGTTTTAAGTCTTGAAGGGTTAAGATCTTATAAGATCTTATAAGTCTAGACTAAAACTTGGATCGTCTATGGATGGTTCTTTCAATGCTTACAATGCTTACTTTGTGTGTGATGATATCCTGGCATGATGTTAATAATTGAAGGACAATTGCTTTCAGCTGCAGGACACTTGCTTTTGTCTGTAGCTTCTCTGTGTTTGCTGTATATACAGGGAAGCTACAGACGAAAGCAAGTGTCCTGCAGCTGAAAGCAAGTGTCCATATATGTTTGTCCAATCATTTGCTTTCTCAATGTGCGTTTTCCTTGTGTTTGACTGACTTACAGTTATGTCCCTCAATGCTTCAGCAGTTTTGAGCAGTAGCTAAAACAAGACGTGCTAATTGGCAGTCAGAGGATGCTGGAGAAGCAAAAAACCCTTGCTTTGTCTCCAGAGAGGAAGTTGAGCAACAAATCTCGGAAGGTATCCCACGATCACCTAAACAAGAAGGGAGTTAATATATTTGCAGACAATTTGTGTATGATGTAGATTATCTGTTGCGATGAGGTTAAAGTCGGTTTTGAAACCTTTTAAAAAATTGTACAGCAAATTTGCTGTATGATTTCAGTGGTGTCTTCGGTGGCCCTTGCCTTTTTTAATTGACCTGATTCCTGAAAGTGCCGCGTCGTATGATTACCTACAGATGTCCAGGCGGATCCAAACATTCTGTACAACGGGGCAATGTCAGAGGTATGATTTCACTCTTCAATCACTTGCTCGACCACCAGTGGTACCAATCGGAATGTGGCAATTGAGCTACGGCTCTCATCCATCTTACCAAGGGCAACAAGACCTTTCGAAAGAATTCTCTGTAGGGTAGCTCACGGGAAAGGCGTATACGCCATTGTTCATCAAGTATAGAACTGCTAGGGGTATAGCAATTTGTGCTCAGTCGTGGTCATTGGTTTTCGTTCGAGTTCTGCACTGGTGTATATGCGAAGAACATATTTGGCATTATATTTATACTATATAGTTCAAGTACTAGTAGCTGTTGCATGGTAATAGCATTGCATCTCAATGTAGAAAGCGTTATGTCGCATGGACACCAGAGATTATTTTCAACTATTTTTTATATTGGATATCACGGAAGCCGACTGCTCAGTTTAATGGGACAAACGGGAGGGAACACCAAACCTTCACAATGCGTCGTTAACAAGCACGACAACGTTTTCATTGCAACACACTTGTTGCAACATGTAATCTATGACTATGCAAATGTGATTCATTGTGCGGCTGCCCTTTCAAACACTCCTTGCTCGCTCTTGATTTATGACTGTATAAGCAGTCAACATATATGTGGACTATGTAGCAACAAAGCACGACATAAAAAGGACCGTAGAATTCCTGGGTTAAGATTCAACATTCCCGTTCGTCTCGGGCCCGTGAAAAGTCGACCAGAATGGGGCTCGTCAATTGCTGTTCCATCTAAGCCTGTCCCATCCAAGCCCTGTCCCATCCAAGCCTGTCCAAAACTGACAGGAAATGTAGCCGTCCTATCCGGCCCATAGAACCTCGATAGAGATGGGGCTCGTCAATTCACATCCCATCCAAGGCGGCCCATAACTACCACAAATTTACCCTACCAATCCGGCCCATAGAACCTCAACCGGGATGAGGCTCGTCAATTTGGGTCCCAACCGAGGTGGTCCAAAACTGACACACAGGTACCCGACCAGTACGGCCCATGGGACCTCGACCGGGATGGGGCTCCTCAATTCAGGTCCCATCTGGGGCGGTCCAATATTGACACACATGTACCCGGCCAATACGGCCCATGGGACCTCGACCCGGATGGGGCTTCTTGGTCAGGTCCCATGCAAGGCAGTTTAAAATTGACACACACGTACCTGTCCAATACGGACCATGGAACCTCGACCCGAATGGGGCTCAACAGTTCAGGTCCCATCCAAGGCGGCCCATAATTGACACAAACGCACCCGACCAACCCGGCTGATGGGACCTCGACCGGGATGGGGCTCATCAGTTCAAGTCCCATCTGGGGCTGTCCAATATTGACACACATGTAGCCGACCCATACGGCCCATGGAACCTCGACCCTGATGGGGCTTCTTAGTTCTGGTCCCATGCAAGGCGGTCCAAAATTGACACACAGGAACCCGACCAATACGGCCCGAATGGGACTCATCAGTTCAGGTCCTATCCAAGGCGGCCCATAATTGACACAAACGCACCCGACCAACCCGACCCATGGGACCTCGACCGGGATGGGGCTCCTCAGTTCAGGTCCCATCTAGAGCGGTCAAATATTGACACACAGGTACCCGACCAATACGGCCCCATGGGACCTCGACCGGGATGGGGCTGGCCCATCTTTGTCACAATTTGGCGGCCAATACTTGACGGGGATGGGACGAGCCGCATCCCTGTCGAGGTCCAATGGACCATATGGGACGGGGCCCCATCCCCGTCCCATACTGTCCCATTTCTTAACCCCAGACGTAAGGCCAATCGCAATGACAACCTGTGCCATCAGTGACAAGCTCCGCCACGAGCAACAGGATTGGAGAGTAGCTGACGGCTCGACATGTTGACACGTTGACAGACCGGAGTGCAGGGAGTTGTTGACGCACCAGCTGCTGCTCCTGATGAAGTCTACTTAGATTTGTTTGTTTGTTTACACTAGGATTCCTGTCACGGTTACCAACTGGGTGTTACAAACTGGTAGCACCAACTGGGAGCTCCACATCGTGAAGTTTTTCTTGGTACTAGCTATAGTAGTAAGCCTAGTACTAACTCTCGTGAAGTTTAGACACTTGAGTGCAAAACGTATCATGGTGAAAGTACTAACACTAGTGCTACCTCTCGTGATTTTTAGACATATTAGTGAAATTTATCCTGGTGGAAGTGCTAACACTAAAGCTAGCTCTCGTGAGGTTTTATCCTTGGAAATCACCTTCCTGGAAGTTTGGTGAGGTGCCACGCAGTTGTAACTAGTAGAACAGCACTGAGATGGATTGATGTGCTGGAATGAGTTGAAGAACGATGTCAGATCTTTACAGAGAATTGGAATCGAGGTTCGTGCTCATGTAAAGCCTGAGCCGTATTCATATGAAGCATGATCCGTAATCATATCAAGCACCATATCAAGCATCTGTTTAAACCTCCAACGGCTCGTTTGCTCTCTGAATGATCAGGCAATTGCTTTTGAGTACGCTCAGAATATCATGATGGCCAAAGGCGCAAAGTCGCGCGCGCGCACTCCCCCACCCCCCCCCCCCCCAACACACACACACACACACACACAGACACGCACGCACACACACACACACACACACACACACACACACACACACACACACACACACACACACACACACACACCCCAATTGACCCCTCTTCATCTCTCGCGGGAGCAGGGATACCACGCTGTGTATAATGCACGGCGCGGTTTATAAACAACCATACCATCACCTGATCTACCCATGCAAAATTAAATGCAATATTGTACCCTAACGGGAGAAGCGTGCATCGCTTCAGGGGATTATAGATATGAAGAGGATTAATGTTAATCTACAATCCTCAACAATTGAAGGTTAATGTAAATCTTCAATCGTTAATGATAGTCTGCATCCCCATGTGTAGCTGCATCAATATGCATGACTGATTATGACTAATGATTAACAAGGGCAGCAGCTGATGGTGCATCAATATGACTAATTTTGACCAACGCTTACACATAGCCTGCCGGTTAATTGTAACTTACATGTGACAAACAGCCCCTCATAACCACCAGACATAATTGTCAGCCACTTGCTTGCAGGCATCTCCATTTATTTTGCCTGCACAATTGCCTGCTTAGCGCAAGTCTACAAAACTGGCGGCCCCCACCCAAAAAGTGTACCTTGTAGACCTGGCTCTCCTGACAAGGCTCCGAAATCCATCGAAGAGATACTTTGCATCTCTTCATGCCGTCTGGAATGGACAGATGCAATTCTTTCTTCTTTTGTGAAATGAAGCCAATCCAATGCTCGATGGCACTTTGCAGCATTGGAAGTTCTTGCTGAAATCCTGGTCAGCAAACACAGCCTATCGTATCAGATAGAATGCACGCATTATTGTGAAGTACATATGAATACTTAGAATATGCAATATTTTGAAGTACATATGAACACAAAGAATATGCATTATTGTGAAGTACATACGATGCATCGTACATAATGAACCTGAGTAAGAGCCGTGTGTACCTCCACCAATGCCAATGCCATCTCCTACAGTAATGTATGCACTTACATTACTATACAGTACACCTTTGGTGTACCAGGAAACCCTGATTGTGCTCCGTGGAACGAGGCGGGGAACAAGGCAGGGAGGTGGGGTGTGTATGGCGGGAACGAGGCGTACTCTCTCTTCCTGCATAATGTTTTTCTCCGCGGGTGCCGGGTCATGCACATGTGCACAAATGTGCAAATTCTCTTTGCTTCACGTGCCAATATCTATTGATACCATGATAAATGAACAGCGGAAGAAGTGAGGTCGTCCTGAGCTTCCCAGACTATGTAGTACGGGGTATACCTGTACAACAGTTCCAATGGCTCTCTGAGCTCATGTCAGACCATCCTTAGCTCCCCAGATTCGTAGTCCGGTCCACCTGCCACAGTTCCATCGTCTCTCTGACACACAACAGGCCATCCTCAGCTACCCAGGCTTCCTGCCATAGATCCAATGCCTCTTCGACTCAAGGCCGACCACCGATTCCCAGACTATCTGCCACACTTCCAATTGTCTTTCTGACTCAACGCAGGCCGTGCTCAACTTCCCAGACTACTTCACAAATCCAATTTCTCTTTGACTCACCACAGGCCGTCCTCAGCTTCCCAGATTATAGCAGCTAGTATATAGGTAGGTATAGTACATAGGTAGCTACCTGCCACAGGTCCCACGTCTTTCTGACTCAACGCAGACCGTGCTCAATTTCCCGGACTACTTTCCACAAATCCAATGCCTCTTCAACTCAACACAGGCGTGTCTTCAGCTACCGGGGCCGCTCGTCACAGTTGCAAGACCCTGCTGAATCAGTCCAGGTCGTCTTCGGCTTCTCGGACCATCTGCCGCAGCTCTTCCACGAGTTGTTCTGCCGCTGCCAGCTCTGCTCGCAAAGCTGCCAGCCGGACCTGGGCAACACAGCACACTGGGTAAGAGTTGGAGCTCCAACGTGGTCGAATTTGCACGGGCTTTTCGTGCATATTACTTCCCATCCAAGTGGGGATATTCCCGATCGTGACACATTTTGTTCTGAAATGTGAACTTGTGCGCACGAACATGTGTGTTGGACAGGAAAGGGGCATGCGGTGGGGTCGAGCTTGTCACGTCTGTTTCTGTGATCGTGCAGGCACGTACTTTTGTACAACTGGGCTCTTGGGAGGTGGATGCGCAGGGAAGGGCGATATCTCCCTGTGCTCTCTAGCAGTGGTGATGTACTTAGATCTCCCCGTTCTCTCTATTACTAGTACTAGTAGGGGCACTAGTGTAGTCAGAGTAAGAGGAAAAAGCTGTCAACAACTGCATGTTCGTTTAGTTTTGCAGATCAAAAACAAGGCTTTGTCCGGAAGAAACAAACTGCAACACTCTGCCAGCAGTGGCCACTTGCGAGCCCTGGGGGGGGGGGGGGGGGGAGGGGGGAGACCAAGACCTCGCCGCTCGTCCCGCACCTGCTTCTCAGACGTGGGCACTTCAGGCTCCTGCCCCCGGATTGCCGGCGGCAGGGCTTCGGTCCCTTGCGATCCCGTGGTTACCTCAGTAGTTGGCGGTGCAGCATGATCAGAAAACAGCCGACTGCGCCTGCACACCAGGGGAGGCGTTCCCTCCTCCCCCGGCACCCGCCCTCCGGTCCCCATGAGCTCCAGGACTGAAGCCCTGGGGGTAGCTCCCTCCCAAGCGGACAGAGCCTCTGCAGCTACTCGGCTGGGCCAAAAGACCCGGCCCCACAAGCTCGGGGGGCTTCCCTGTCGCAGGAAGAGTGTGGGTCCCGTGGGGATCGATGAGGGCAATAGGATGGGCTCATGGAGAAACCGTGCAAGAAGCCTTAGAAGGGCAAGTGGTTGGGGCGCGGGCGCGCGCGCGCGCACACACACACACACACACACGCACGCACACAATTACACACAATCATACACACACACACACACACACACACAGAGGGAGGGAGGGAGGGGGAGAGAGAGAGAGAGAGAGAGAGAGAGAGAGAGAGAGAGAGAGAGAGAGAGAGAGAGAGAGAGAGAGGGGGGGGGGGGGGGAGGGAGGGAGAGAGAGAGAGAGAGAGAGAGAGAGAGAGAGAGAGAGAGAGAGAGAGAGAGAGAGAGAGAGAGAGAGAGAGAGAGAGAGAGAGAGATTATTCTACAGCAGTCAGGTACCCCTGCTGCACGGGGTCATCGTAATAGGTCAGAAGGTGTTCCAACAAACAGGCGTACCCGTCGCGCTCAAGGCTATGGTGTGTTCTGCAACAGCTTGTATGATGTACGACAGACAGCTGAATTTTCTGCGCAACAGGGCAGAGTAAAGTCAGCCAATACATTCACACTGTCCACCGAACAGGTGTACCTGCTGCACGACAGGGTAGAGGATATTCAGTAGCAGGCTTTCGGTTGAGCGGCAACCGACAAGCTTCGGTGGCGCATCCGCCGCCAGGTTGGCGCCGGATCCCTGAACGGAGCCCGCGGAAGCTTCCGGCCCTGCATTGGGGGCATCGCCAGAGTTCAAAGCCGGAGTCACATGGGTCCCATGTGACGATCCCAGGGCCGGCCCTGCCGGAGTTCCAGTGGCAGCGCCCACTGCCACGCTCACATTGGCCCCATGTCGCGTACCCAAGGCGCGCTCTGCCAGGTCGTGTGTAACACCACCAGTGCCCAAAGCCATGGCCGATTGGGACCCTTGTGATGCTCCCATGTGATGCTCCGCAACCAGGTGTCCTGCGAGGTGGAGCACATTTCCTCACAATCTCCTTGGGCTAATCTTATTTAGATACTGCCGGACACAACCCCTATCTTCTGCCACACCCATATCTTCTGACACACCCTTATCCTCTGACACACCCTTATCCACAATGGAACGTCCTCCCAGATGCTCGGAGACTCGGAACGTTTGCGTTCTATTGGGGCTGTCCCTGCTTGGGGTTGTACCTGCATCTTCGCTTTCCTGAGATGTAACATCAAGCAGGCATGAGGGCTCTGCAAAGTGCCCTGGCCGTTGTTGGGCACCGCTCTTGGCCCTCCCGATGTTGCTGACTTCTTGAGACGGTCCAAGCCCGCCAGTTCCCTGTGACATCTGGGTACCCGCGCTTCCGCCCGCGATGGCTGGCACGCTTGCACGCGACATGTTTTCACTCACGGTTCCGAGTACGATGGCTCGCCCGCTTTCAATGGAAATGTGCTCGGTGATGATCGAATGGGGAACTGATCGCATGCTTTTATGCGACGTGTGGCTGCTGACGTTTCCATGCGGAATGGCTTGCATTCCCCCATGTAACAGGTCACGCCGCGTCGCCCCATGTGACACGTCATGCCATTTGCTCCCATGTGCATCGCCACTGCACATGCTCCCTTGCGACAAGTTCCCCGACATGCTCCTACATGACGCGTCTGTGCACATGTGCCCACGTGGTACATCCACGCACATGCGCCCACACGATGTATCTACACACGTGCGCCATTGTGACGCTGCAGCGTCCCCCCTGCTGCTTGGGGGGATTTGTTGGCTGGCAGTACACGATTGGGGCACTTGCTGGAGCTCCCTTCCGCCCTCATACCCTGGTGTCAGCATCCGTAAGCCACCGCAGTCTCCCAGTCCCGCAGTCCCTGAGTCCCGCAGGACAGGAGACGCTGATACAGGGGCCTGTAGCACCAAATGCAGGCATACAGGCTCGGCAGTAGGCAAATTTGGCGCATTTTGCACGTTTGGACGACTTTTCACATTTGGCGAGCCATTTGGCTGTTCAAGGAGCCCCGTCAGCGTGTTTCGCGCGTCCACGGGTGCAAACCAGGGCTCTACGACCGAGGACGCCGCCATGAAATGCTCGGCATCTTGCAGGCCGTGAAGGTGGGAGATGTCTGCTGGCACAGAAGGCAGGCCACAATGAGGTGGTCTCAGCGGCTGGGCAACCTCTGCTGCCGCAGAAGGCAGACCATAATCCGGTTTTCCCAGGAGCTCGTGACCCTCTGCTGGCACAGAAGGCAGGCCATACTGAGGTCGTCCCAGGGGCTGGTCAACCTCTGCTGCTACAGGAGGCAGGCTACAATGCGCTTGTCCCTGTGGCTGCTGAACCTCTGCTGCTACAGGAGGCAGGCTACCAAGCCATTGTCCCTGTGGCTGCTGGACTTCTGCTGCTGCAAAAGGCAGGCTAGAATAACTGGGATCCGGCAATCCTGTCCCCTGGCCCACATCCGCCAGCGAAGCTGAAAGCGCTAGTGCAAGGTCAAGCTCTGCGCGGCGCGCCCTCTTTGCTGCTTTGCGGGCCTTCCGCTGGTGCTCTCTGTGCATGAGCTCGAGGTTGGTGGCATCATTGAGCACCTGCAGCGGGACCTTGCCGGTGTTGGCGAGCAGGATGTGGCGGTGGATTGGATTTGTCAGTCCCAGCGCGATCAAATCGTCCTCTGTGAGAAGCGGAAGAGACTGCATGTCCACCTCCTCCTGCACATTGGAACCACCGTTTCCTCCAGCGATGGGGATTGGAGCACTCCCTCCTGGATTGGCATGGGGGATGGGTAAAACTATTCTGTGCCAGAGCGACCGGAAGGATGGCTGGAAGGAAGTCCGCATTGTGACATGGATTTGGCTTATCAATCTCTGTTGGTACATTAGATAATTAAACGACCAGCAAGAAAGTGGGACTGGATGTTGTGTTGCCCTGCGCCCTTGGAACAGAAACAACAAAAAGTGGTCACCCTTTGCACATGCATCCAGAGCGTGTGGGTCCAGCTTTCGTGGATTCGTTTACACAGTGGAAATTCAGGACGTTTTCTCAGACAAGAAAGGTGCCACCCTTTTGCTTTGCGACGTTCATCGCTCTGTATGTTTTAAGATGGGCCAACCTTGTCAGGGACATATCCACACAGAGTGCTGTTTCAATGTTAAAATATCCCACAGTGTGATATCATGATCATTTCAGACGCTTTAGAAGTTGGAACAGCCTCGCTGTCAGTATGAGGGGCTCGCTGCCGAGGAAAAGTGTACCACCCACGGGTCGCCGTACACCCCGTTCTTGATGACGACAAGAGTACAACACGCACAATCGACACTCAACATTATGAATGACAAATTCTTTGACCTACCCGGTGGAATGCCTCGACGTACTGGCCGAGGCCCAGCAGAGATAGCCAGCCCTGTCCCTCCCACCGCTTCAGAAGGAATACGCTAGTGTAAACAGGGAAGAAAAGAATTTGGCTCCAATAACAGCTGGATTTGGATGACTGTCTTGTCTGAGTAACACGCAATGCCTTCTACAAATGTTCCAAGTACAGCACAGGGACAGTGTTGCACCTTTGAAATGCATGGAACCCACCTCAACGCCGTCCATGATAGAAAAAATTGATTTTATTATGCAAATACTAGTTGCCTCGCATTCGAGCCAATTTCAAGACGCGTGCTTTCCCCGTTACGAGTATACCGGGATCTTTCCCGCATCGACTGGCATTCAGGAAGCCCTCCCTGGGTCATCAGTGTCTGTCGAAGTTTTTAACAAACTACTGTGCAAGGTGCGGGGAGTTTCATGAAGAGCATTTGCCCATCCGAAGTGATTTCGAACACTCGCACGAGCTCGGAAAGTGGAACGTTGTACAACTGCTCGTGCGGAGCCTGCTGCGAATTTCCGCGATCACCAGCCGCCACGTGGTGGGTGCAAGTCTTTGTCTCCAGCAATCTTTGAAGCTTAGTGGACGTAACGAGTCTCAAATATACAGTTTTGTACGAAACGAGTTTCAAATTGAAAGAAACGTGTGCTATATCACTTCTATGTTATTCGTTGTTCAAGACCCCGTGTGAGAGACGGCCGAAAACTAGTACCCTGTGGACACTGGTCAATAATCGCCGAGGGTATTTAGTTGATGGAGTCATAATAGCTTAGTGATATCTAGTTTTGAATCAATCGTTATAATGTTAACTATTTAGTGCGAATAATCCTTCTTCAGCCGCTCATACAGCTGCTATCTGCTCAAGCTCTTATCGCTTAAGGCCTTAACAGATCATGTCCATTCTTTCAAACGAAGACCTTCTTAGGTTTTCACCAGATGGCGCACAGCTCGCGTGCGTCGACAACACCGGCCATATACGGACGTTTACCCCAGGTTTTCCAACTTGTGGAACTTTACTGCCCCACATCCCGATCCTCTTCTAAACCTTGCTTCAAGCCATGCCAGGATAACGCACAAATATGTCTGTTCCTCAATACATCCTGGAAGTGCACCCTTTTCAAGATTAGTATGGGGTTGGCCCGACTGAATTTGTGGAGCAGTCTCACTCCTTCAACGCTGCACTGCAAGACATAGCAGCCCTTATAATGGTGGTCGCTTAGCATAAGGGTAATTACCAGCTGTCTCATCACAGATGTCTCCTTCAGCAAATAAGAGATTCGACTTAGTCAAGAAATTTCAGTCATGTGTAAGAGGCTTGGCTGATGATTTTAAAGAAAGCCAGTCATTTGAATTCTGAACAGAAAAGGGGTACCTAACTCTTAATTGGTGCGTCCTATAGAAGCTTAGGCTTTGTAATGGTACTCTGTGGATGGCCCTCATTAAGTCCAATGATAACTGGTTGTCGGGACCACCCCCCCCTCTCCCACCACCAAGAATAGGACATGATGCGATACTGGGCATCCAACTTTATAAGGAGGAGTACAAGATGATTGGGATGCATGATACTACGATGTGTAACAGGGGGCATGCAGCATCACATCATAGGGAAGGATATGTGATGACCGGGGCAGGATATGTGATGGAGGGGATGCACCACAAGAAAATCTGTTATACTGGGGCTGGAGCATACCATTCTAGGGTGATGCATGGGGCAGGGAAAGATAATGTATTATGCTGGGGATGCCCTAATGAGACGATAGCGGATATGTTTGTGTGTATGTACATGCACCCACACGCGCGCGCGCGCGCGCGCGCGTGTGTGTGTGTGTGTGTGTGTGTGTGTGTGTGTGTGTGTGTGTGTGTGTGTGTGTGTGTGTGTGTGTGTGTGTGTGTGTGTGTGTGTGCGCGTGCACTTTCTTTCCAATTTTTGCTGCTGAGGCAGCATCACATTTCAAGGCAGTATACGACGAATGGGAAGGTGATATGCGATGCTGGGGATGCGTGGGTAAGATAATATGTGAAGGTGGGAATGCGTGAATGAGGCAAAATGTGATGGTGGGAATGCGTGAATAACATAAATGTGTTTGTGGGGATGCAGCATCCGGTCGCTTGAGCCTCCATGTGAAGTTGGATCTCCCTCGGAGAGGCGAGCAGCCCGCATGTCTGTCTTGGGCAACACACCAGGTGAGTTACACCCCCGTGCTTATATGTATTTCTATTCAAACATTCACCTGAAGAGAGCAATGGGGATAATGGGGGAGGGGGTGGCGTGTGGCAGAGGTGCCTCCTGAGGCACGTGAGTATTTCAGGAAGCCCTCGGAGGAGGCGCCTTCTGAGCCACATGTTTGTTTCAGGAAGCCCCCGGGGGAGGCGCCTTGTAAGCCACATGTGTGTCGCAGGAAGCCCCCGGGGGAGGCGCCTTCAAAGCCACATGTGTGTTTCAGGAAGCGCTTGGGGGAGGCCCCCTCTGAGCCATATGTGTGTTTCAGGAAGCCCCCAAGGGTGGTGCCTTCTGAGCCACATGTTTGTTTTAGGGAGCCCCGGGGGGGGGGGGGGGCTCCTGAGCCACATGTTTGTTTCAGGAAGCCTTCAAGGGGATTTGGGGTGTGTGTGTGTGTGTGTGGGGGGGGGGGGGGGGGGAGAGCCTGAAAGAGCTGAGCAGGCCCGCACACCTGTAGGGGCCTTGTGCAGAGTTTACTGAGTCCTTAGTAAGAAGTTGGGGCTCACTCACGTGGCTTCAGCACTATTTTGATGGGTCCAGTGGGCCTCCGTGATGTGAGCGGGCCTGCACACCTGTATGGGCCTTGTGCAGGGTTTACTAAATCTTTAGTAAGAAGATGTTGTGTCTCACGCACATGGCTGCAGCAGTCCTGAGGAGTCCAGTGAACCTCCGGCGATGAGGGCTGGCCCATACAGCTGTAGGGGCATGGAAGCGGGTTTACTGTGCCATTAGTAAGAAAAGGTTGGGGCTCACTCACATGGCTTCAAAAGTACTTCAAAGGGTCCAGGTGGGCTTCGGTGCTGGGAGCAGGCCTGCACAGCTGGAGGGGCATTACCCTGGGTTTACTGTGCCTTACGTATTTTGCTGGGACTTACTCACATGGCTTCAAAAGTGCTTCAAAGGGTCCAATGGGCCTGTGGGAGCAGACCCTCACAGCTATAGAGGAGCATGGGTGGGGGGGGGGGAGAAGGGATGGAGGTCCTTGTTTTGGGGTATGCAGCCATGGTCATTGAGAAAGTGATTAGATGATTGAAATGATGAGAGAAAGTGATTAGAGAACTTGATAAAGTGCACTTGCGCACAACTTGCGCACAGAAGCAAGTGTACCGTGATTGCAACTCTGCCTAAAGAGGGCTTGCAACTTTACTGTGAGGGGATTGCAACTTTGGTTTGCGAGTTGGCATTAGAGCAAAATGCTTTGAAGGTGACCTGAGCGAGGGGGGGGGGGGGTGAGGGGGGTTCTGCCAAAGGAGGCGTGTAATGCTTCGATGAAGGTGATCAGAGTGCCAAAGGGAGGATGGGGGGTTTGTTTAAAAGGGGCCGCAGGGGAATGAAGGCTTGGTGCTGGTTGGCACATCAGCAGGGAGGGTACATGCCATCAGCACAGTTTCTGGGGAGGGCCGCTGGGTTGTTGAAAGCCCCAGCCAGAGGTGTGTTGAGCCCACGCCCTCTTCCCCCCTCTCACTCCCCCCCCTTCCTCTCCCCTTCTCCCCCCTACCCCCTCCCTTCCCCCCCCCTCTCTCTCTCTCTCTCTCTCTCTCTCTCTCTCTCTCTCTCTCTCTCTCTCTCTCTCTGTGTGTGTGTGTGTGTGTGTGTGTGTGTGTGTGTGTGTGTGTGTGTGTGTGTGAGAGACAGACACACAGAGAGAGAGAGAGAGAGAGAGAGAGAGAGAGAGAGAGAGAGAGAGAGAGAGAGAGAGAGAGAGAGAGAGAGAGAGAGAGAGAGAGAGAGAGAGAGTGCGCGCGGGTCTTGCGCACCGCCGAGGTGGGGGGGGGGTCGCTAACCAGGCGCCGGGTACAAACGGAAGGGAGCACCTGATTTAGGACATGTTGTCTAAACAAGCTCTGTGGCAGGCAGCACTAATAATTTATTTAAAGTTGGAAGCATTGAAAGTTTGCACCAAGGGGTGGTGCTGGTGGTGTAGGAGCGTGGTGGGGGTGTCAGGGGCGGAGGGAGTGGGCAGGGTTGCCTGTATAGGCACGGACGGGCAGCTGCGGCTTCTGGAAGCTTCCTCTGGTGCTGAGCTGGCAAGCGCGGCCATTGGCTCCGACGCACCGTCCTGCTTACTAATGGCTCCCGGTGAGTTCCGCTGCCCAACCCCAAGGGCATCCAGGAATGATGCGTAGTCACGGACTTCAGTCATGCTCTTGGTCATGTGGGCTCAGTCAGGGCACTTACTCATGGACTCGGTCAGGCCACTTAGTCACGAACCCAGTCACGCTGAGTCGGTTAGTCTTGGTTATGTGGGCTTAGTCGGGCATTTAGTCATGGACTGGGTCAGGCCACTTAGTCATGGACTTGGTCACGCTCTTGGTCATGTGGGCTTAGTCAGTGCAGTAAGCCATGGACTCGGCCAGCGCAATTGGTCAGGGACTCAGCCACGCTCTTGGTGATGTGGGCTCAGTCAGGGCATTTAGTCGTGGACTCAATCACACTCTTACTCATGCGGGCTCAGTCATGCTTTTAGTAGGTGGGCTCAGTTAGGCACTTAGTCATGGCATTCAAGGGGGAGGGAGCAAGGGGAGGGGAAGCGCAAGAGGGCACGCGCGATGGGGAAGTACATGACAATGAAAACGTTGACAATGACAGCAATGGATGGTAATGACAGAGTGATGGGAACCATGGTAACGTTGCCAATGACAGCAATGAATTGGAGAAACAAGTATGGGACCAATGAAATGAATGGCAATGACAGCAGTCAACAGCAATGACGCTGATGGAAAAATTTGCAGCGACAGCGAGCAATGGCAGTGACAGTGATGGGACAAATGGCAACCATGGGAGTGACCGCAATCAACTGCAATGACAGTGATGGGGACAATGGAAACACCGGCAATTACAGTGATGGGAGCCATGGAAACAATGGCAATGATAATGATGTGACAATGTTGTGAAAAATTGGCGACGAAAGCGATCAACAGCAATGACAATGTGTGGGAGTGAAGGCGAGGGCTTCGAGGATACTGATTTTTCCGGAGGAGACAAGGCGAAAAAAAAAAAAAGTGGGGTTTCAAAAAAAAGCGAGGGAGTGGCGTCAGAATCGAACTGATGACAGTGGTGGCGGGGTGCGGTCAGGCGGGCAGCGGGTGATGGTGGGAGGACACAAGCTGGCTTTGTGGCAGGAGGGCCCCACCTCCTGGTCCCGGGTTGCCCGCTTTTCTGGACACAAGGTTAGCTTGCCCTCCCTTGCATCTTCGTCATCATGGAAACTGTGTTGGAGGTGGATGCATGTGTATTCGCGCACCTGAGCGCTTTTTTTGGGGGGGGGGGAGGGGAGGAGGGAGGGGGGATGAGAGCGAGAGACATACACACAGAGAGAGAGAGAGAGAGAGAGAGAGAGAGAGAGAGAGAGAGAGAGAGAGAGAGAGAGAGAGAGAGAGAGAGAGAGAGGAGAGAGAGAGAGAGAGAGAGAGAGAGAGAGAGAGAGAGAGAGTATGTATGAACAAAGAAGTCGGGATATGCGAAGCGTTGCGGTATGATGAGGCGTCGTTCTTGGATACCTTCTTATGCAATTGGGCTGTCTGTACAGGAGCCAACATGTGCATTGACATTTTCCCCAGACGGCGCGTGGGCAGCATCCGCGGGGAAAGGGGAGCGTACCATTGCAGTGTGGAGAACACCTGCAGAGTTCAAGTCCCCCGGAAGGCGGCGTAACCCTGCAGCTCTCCTTTCTGTCCCCCAGCCGGCAGTACAACTAGGATCTGCAGGCTCTGATCCCCAGCAAGGTACGGCCACTCCCTGGCTTCCTTTGCTGTGTGCTTTGAGGTATCTAGGCCCTCCCTCTCCACCTCCACTCTTGGTAGCCCACTGATGTCCTCTCTCCCTCTCTCTCTCTCTCTCTCTCTCTCTCTCTCTCTCTCTCTCTCTCTCTCTCTCTCTCTCTCTCTCTCTCTCTCTCTCTCTCTCTCTCTCTCTCTCTCTCTCTCTCTCTCTCGCAGCCCCCCTCGCTGTGTGGGTATGTGTGTGTGTGTGTGTGTGTGTGTGTGTGTGTGTGTGTGTGTGTGTGTGTGTGGTGTGTGTGTGTGTGTGTGTGTGTGTGTGTGATCGTCACATGCACACGCACAGACACAGGCTCTCACCTTGACACGTTCCCACATATTCACGTAAGGGCAGGCGCGCCCCCCCCTCCCCCACACGCGCGTGCACGCGCACCCCCGGGGGGGGGGCAGCATGCCCATATGGCAAGGTGCAATAAATACGGGCCAGAATCACTTGCCGTGCAATCTGGTGGCTGCAGGTGGGTGGCTGCTGATAGCAGTGCTGGAGGGGGGTGCGGTACATGTATGGGAATGCACGGCAGACCCCAACAACAAGAAGTCTGTGCTGCACAGCCCTCTCGCAGTCGTAACCCCGCAACACGATGGCGGTGAAAACAATCAGAGCTTCGTCTTGGCAGCCCATCTGGAGGATGGAGGTGTGCACCCATGCCTGCAAAGATCAGATGTTGACACGTGACTATTTGGGCACGGGGGAAAAGAGAGTCTCAGGCTCAGACTGGTGTATTTCATATTTACCTCATATTTACCTTTAAAAGATGGGTGTAGCCTTGCATACCTACGCTTGGAAAGACGGGTGTGGCCTTAGATACCTGTGCTTGCAAAGCTGGGTGTGACCTTAAATATCTATTCCTGCAGACTGAGCGGTTAGCGGGACTCCTGAGCCTGCGAAGACGGGTGTAGCGTTAGATGCCCATGCTCGCAAAGACAGGTGTAGCCTTTATACCTATGCTTGCAAAAATGGGTGTAGCACTGGGTACCTATGCCTGCAAACAGATGGTAGTGATAGGTACCTTTGCCTGCAAAGATGGGTGTAGCGTTAAATGCGTATGCCCGCAAAGATGGGTGTAGCATTAAGATGCGTAAGCGTGCAAAGATGGGTGTAGCATAAATGCACATGTGGACAGATT
Organism: Botryococcus braunii; assembly: GCA_002005505.1. NCBI lineage: Eukaryota > Viridiplantae > Chlorophyta > Trebouxiophyceae > Botryococcus > Botryococcus braunii. Next base: position 22,907 of record KV908736.1, read on the forward strand.
GGGAATGAAAGTGGGGGGGGGGAGGATATATAAGGATGGACGCAGAACCCTCAAGCAGGGAGGCGCCCCCCCCTTTTCTTCTCCTTCACGGACACACACTCGCACACACACACACACACACACACACACACACACACACACACACACACACACACACACACACACACACACACACACACACACAGAGCAGGGAGGGTGGGGGGAGGGGAGAGAGAGAGCGAGGGAGGGGGAGGAGAGGGGGGGGGTGGGAGAGAGGGGGGGAAGGGGGAAAATGGGAAGCACTCCGAGATAAAGTGGGTTGCCCTGGGCAGGCGGAGCAATGTTTGTGGCCAGGGGCGTTCCCTCCGTCCCCCTCATCCAGAGGCTGCTGCTCACCGCGCTTGTGGATGGGCCTGTCGCCATCTCTCTGCCTCCCGTAAAGGTATGTGGCCTTCCTTGCCCGCAGGGGCAATTGGGTAATTCGTTAGGTGGGAGAGTGGGCAGGGGGGTAGGCAGGTGGGTAGGTAGGTGGGTAGGCAGGTAGGTGGGTATGGAGGTGAATGGGTGGGTTGGAGGCTGGGTTAGGTGAGTAAGCACGTGGGTTGGTGGGTGGGTAGGTAGGTAGGTGGGCAGGTGGTTAGGCGGGTGGGTGGGTGGGCAGGGTGGTAGGTGGGTGGGCAAATGGGTTGGTGGCCAGGTGGATAGTTAACTGGGTAGTGGGTGAGTGGGCGGGTAGATGGGTATGTAGGCAGGTGGGGAGGATAGTTGGGTAGGTAGATGTGTAGGTGGGTGGGCAGGTGGGTAGGCTGGTTGGTACACAGGTGGGTAGCTAGCGGTTACTTAGGTGGGCAGAAGTCTTTATCAATCGATTGGGCTGGGCGTGAGGTGGGGCTGGTTTGGGTTGGGTTGGGTGGGTTGCATATGGGAGGGAGGGGGTGGGGTGCGATTGGATTATGTATGGTGGGTTGCGTATAGGGTACAGTGGGGTGTACGGAAGACTTGCATAGTCATGAGTGTGGGGGCGATGCAGGGAGGAATGCTGCTTCCGGGGGTGGACAACATGCGGGGCCAGGTCCATGTCAGCAGCCTGGAGGCTGGCGGCGCTATTGTACATGCACAAGCCGTACAGCCTCCAAAAGCCATACAGCAGAAGGAAATCACTGTGCTGGGTCCGGCGAGTGTACCTCCCGGAGGTTGGACCCCCCCCCGGGGGAAGTTGCTCTCTACATTCAATGATCTCCATGTGGTTTCAGGGCCTTTATCTCTGTGTGTGTGTGTGTGTGTGTGTGTGTGTGGTGTGTGTGTGTGTGTGTGTGTGTGTGTGTGTGTGTGTGAGAGAGAGAGAGAGAGAGAGAGAGAGAGAGAGAGAGAGAGAGAGAGAGAGAGAGAGAGAGAGAGAGGGGGGGGGGGGAGGTAGGGACCGTGGGGGGGGGGAAGAGTGGGGGAGAGAGGGGGGAGGGGGGGAATAGGGAGTGTGTCGGAGCGAGTAGTGGGCAAGGGGGGAGTAGAGAGGGAGGGAGGGGGGGGGGCAGTGGTTGAGGGGGGGCAGGAGGCGGCCAAAAGAGATCGTGGGAGAATGTTGAGGGCGGTGGTGGGAGTAACAGGGGCAGCGGTGGAAATATCGGGGGCAGTGGTGTGAATATTAAACGCAAAAGGGAAAGCGAAACGAGTGGTGGTGGGAGTAGGAGGGACACTGGTGGGAATAGTGCGGCAGTGGTGGCAATATTAATGGCAGTGGCAGCAATAAGAACGGCAATGGTGGGTGGGCATCCTGCAGGTCTGATAAGGCAAGTCCAAATTAGGAACCAAAAGCGCGGCCTGGAGGAGGCCCCACTTGCCATTGCAGACATGCTCCCCCCGGCTGGGAATGCCCTGCAGGACATGGAGGAGGAAGTGGAGGAGGAAGGGGCACAGCCTGCCGCCCAGGAGCTCACCCTCATGGAGCGGCTTGCACAACTGGAGGTGAGGCTTGCGGTCACACGGGGCAGGGGAGGCTTGTTCAACTGGAGAGCATGTGTGTGTGTGTGTGGGGGGGGGGGTGTGACACACACACACACACACACACACACACACACCACACACACACACACACACACACACACACAAAGAGAAAGAGAGAGAGAGAGAGAGAGAGAGAGAGAGAGAGAGAGAGAGAGAGAGGAGGAGAGAGGGGGAGAGAGAGAGAGAGAGAGAGAGAGAGAGAGAGAGAGAGAGAGAGAGAGAGAGAGAGAGAGAGAGAGAGAGAGAGAGGGAGAGAGAGAGAGAGATATCCGGGGGTTAGAACAGGCATGTATATTTTTGCGGGCCTGTGTGTGTGTGTGTGTGTGTGTGTTTTTTGTGTGTGTGTGTGTGTGTGTGTGTGTGTGTGTGTGTGTGTGTGTGTGTGCGTGCGTGTGCGTGCGGGCGCGCGCGCACGTGTGCGGGCGGGCGGGCGTGCAGGCATGGGTGTGTGCGCATCGACACAGGAGTTAGCACGCACACATGCGTGTGTCGTGAGGGTTCGAGGGGGTGGGGAAGTTCTCATGGGTGGGGAATGCTTTCCTGGGAACAAGTCCTTTAAAGCCCGGCTCGATCTCCCCCCTCCTTGCGCAAGCTCCCTGGGATCATTGAGACCCTTCTCCGGATCATTGACACCTTTTTCCAAATCATTGAGATCATTCTCCCCGGCATTAGTTCGACCTTTCTCTGGACGATGGAGACCTTCATTTCGAATTGAAGCTTCGGATTAGAAAAGCTGGAAGTCTCACGAGAATTTTGAGGCTCAGGGATCAAGCAGGAGTCCGAAGGCTGGGGACTGAGAAAGCTCGGGGATGTGGGGAGGACACAGGTTGGGGAGGCTAGCACCAGGCCTCTGACGGCCGGTTCTATCTCCCGCTTGCTGTCACAGGCCCTACAAAGCCAGAATCGCAGCCTCATAGCCAAGTGAGTCGCCCCCACCTCCAATCCCCCTCGGCCCCTCTTCTCTCCGCCCCCTCCCCCTCACATCCAGCTCTCCTCCCCCCCTTCCGCCTTCGCATCCCCTGCCCTTCCCCCCCCCCCCCCCGCCTTCGGGCCCAAAAACCACCAAGAAACACCACGGTTCTTTGCATATTCTGACAACACAGGGGGAACCCCTGCCATACCAGTATCCCTTTAAGGGAGATAGGCCCGGGCGGAGATTTCTGCAAGGATCTGTAGTTTCCCACCTAAGAGCATGAGGCTTGTGCAGCTCAATAAAGTTATTGAGCGTCAACGTATAACTTTCCAGCATCTGCAAATATGTCATCTCTGGCTATACTTGGCAGCAGCCGCTGTGTTGGATCCAAGGACTATGTCCCTAGAGACATCAGTGCCAAGCGCTGCGATTTTATTGTGGAGAGAGAGTAAAATCTATCTCTTGGCATTCATTCTTAGTCCCAGAGGGGGACAAGTAACCGACTTGTAAATCGATCACCGTGGTTGGACATGCATTCTACCCCAGCTGCTTTACACATGACTTCGCTCATCCCATGCGTACATACACCTCAAGGGTTCCAGGTATCAACCATCATACTAAACACATCAGTAGCACTACTTCCTTTCTTATCTCCTCATGATGATCCTCATCCCATGGTTTCTAGATGTCTAATAGAGTGCGTGTCACCCTTTTGAGCCGGCACGGCTGGTGGCGGTGACGATCAGCATATGTTGCCCTCACCTTCGGGGTAACTATCCGAGCCAGCTCTGCTCCCTCTGTGCCCCTTCCCCCCAGTGCCCTTCCCCCCTTACTCTGCAAGCTCTCCCCTCTCCCCGGCCAGCCTCGCTTCCTCTGCGCCCCTCTCCGCCCCCCCCCTCCCTCTCCCTCTCCCTCTCCCCTCCCTCTCCCTCTCCCCCTCCCACTCCCTCTCCCTCTCCCTCCCCTCTCCGTCTCCCTTCCTCTCCCTCGCCCCCCTCTCTCCCCTCCCCTCTCCCTCCCTTCTCCCTCTCCCCTCCCTCCCCCCTCTCTCTCTCCTCCCTCTCTCGCTCTCCGCCCCCCCTCCCTCCCTTCCTCCCTCCCTCGCCCCCTCCCCCCCTCTCTCTATATCTATCTATCTATCTATCTATCTCTCTCTCTCTCTCTCTCTCTCTCTCTCTCTCTCTCTCTCTCTCTCTCTCTCTCTCCTCTCTCTCTCCTCTCTCTCTCTCTCTCTCCTCTCTCTCTCTCCCCCCCCCCCCCCCCCCCCCCTCTCTCTCCCACTCTCTATCTCCCCCTCGCTCCCTCTCCTCCCGAACCGCTCTTTTTGCGCCCCTTTTGATGCTTAGGGCTGGTTGCCGGTACAGGCGCCTGGGCAGGGTCCAGGGCTCTGAAGGGTGGACGTGTGGTGGTACCGGTGCTTGGGCAGGGTCCAGGGCTCTGATTGAGTTGGCCTTTGGGCGGCACAGGTGCCTGGGAGTAGCGCAGTCGCGCATTGACATGACTGTGAGGGACCTGTCCTCGGTGGATGCGGGGCTGCTGCTGTCGGCACTGGTGCTGAGGTTCCAGGCCCACAGGGGCTTGAAGGCGAGGGACACGCTCCCATGGCTCCGCTCCCTGCTGCTGCACCACCTGGCCTACTTTTGCTCTGCTCCTGGTATGTCCCTGCTACAAGCCTCCCCTGTCCCCAGTCCCCCTTTTGCCCCCCCTCTCCCCCCCCCCCCCTCTCTCTCCTCTCTCTCTCTCTCTCTCTCTCTCTCTCTCTCTCTCTCTCTCTCTCTCTCTCTCTCTCTCTCTCTCTCTCTCTCTCTCTCTCTCTCTCTCTCTCTCTTCTCTCTCTCCCTCCCTCCCTCCCTCCCCCCTCCCTCCCTCCCTTACACACACACACGCACACACACACACACACACACACACACACACACACACACACACACACACACACACACACACACACACACACACACACACCCACACACACAGACACAAACACACACACACACAACGCGCACCCCCCCCCCCACACACACACACACACACAGTGTCATCAACACGCAGTACCGTGCTTGGGTGCTGCTGCACTGAGAGGCTATGGCTGGGCGGCAGGGGCGCAGGGCCCCCTGAGCAGCTTGTACGAGGCCATTGAAGCCCGCCTGGGGAACCATGAGGTACTGGCGGGCTTGAATGGTCGGCTGGACATGTTGGCCTCAATCATCTTCCACCCCTCGGACCAGGATACCGTCAAATCAAGCATCATGGAGCCTGAGGTAGGTGACTCTAGCTGGCACATGTCATTTGCTTGGATACATAGATGGTTGCCTGACTGAATGAGCAAGTGAGTGAGTGAATGACTGACAGGATGAATAAATGATTGATTGACTGATCGAACGATCGAATGAATGATTGAGGTGGTAAGTGATTATCAAAGCATTGGCGGTTGCTTCGATATGGGCGTATGATCGATCGTTCAGTTTGCGACTGATTGGTTGAATGAAGGACGTTGATGGTTGATGGGTGGTGGTTGATGTGAGTTGATGTCTGGATAAATATGGGGGTGAGTGGATGCCTGAATGAGTGTCTGGATGGATGGATAGACAGGTAGTGGATGCATGAATGACTGGAAGGACGGTTGGATCGATAGGAGCGTGAGTGTATGAAAAAGGAATTGGAGGGGCATCTGAACAACAAACGAACGAAGCACTGAAGTTTACTCATGACCAATTATCAGGAGCACAAAAAGTCACAGGCTCGCTGCTCCCTCAAAGTTTCCAGACCTATCATGATGACAGCTATGACTGTCAGCATTTCTTTTCTCATGGTTGCTTTGCTGCAAAAGTGTTCACCCTATTTTCATCACCTGCTTCAGTTTATCCTTGTTGCGGGTTCAGAGACGATATAGCCATCCAAACGTTGTAAAGTACCGCAATTTGAACGGTTGTGGCAATCAAAATCCCATCCTGCATCTTGCAATGGCGACCATTCCAGAGATCTCTTTTTGTGGAACGTGGATCTTTCTTTGCTACGATTCAATGAAAGATTTATCTGTCTTTGCTTCGAAGCATGAATGTCTCTGGAGTTAATGCGGAATTTGTGTCTGCTCAGGTGCTCTACGTGGAAGGAGAATCTGAGGACGAAGAAGAAGACCTGCTGGAAGCGGACGAAGGCGAGGGTCTTGATTTCACCGATGACGATTATGAAGCAGCGGACGGCCTACCAAGCGAACAGGAGGAGAGCGAGGACGAGGACACAGATATGGAAGAAGACATCAACTAAAATGTTCGTGTTCACGTGTGCGCATGGGCACAGGATCGAGCTGGGTATAGAGAGAGGGGGGGTGGGAGTGGGAGGGAGAGGGAGAGGAGGACCCCTCTCCCCTCGGAGAGGGAGGGAGGGAGGGAGTGGGGGGAGGGAGGGACGGGGGGAGGGAGAGGGGAAGAGAAGGGGGGTGGGGGTGTTGCTACCACTTGTACACAGGCATGTGTTATGCGGCCTCGAACACAAAGCACCCTTTCTAGACAAATTTGCACTCTCAACAAGTTTGTGCTTTACATGTGTGACGGCGCTTCTCAGTCGCTACGTAGCACTTCTCAGTCGCTACGTATACGGACTTCTGGGTTTGCGTAGTTCTTCCCAGCTTCTGGAAATTTGGAGTGCGTCCTACGGCCTGATGAGTTTTAACCTATTATGGGTTAACATGTAACTGGCAACTCCAACGAGGTCCAAATTTTGCCACGACCTGGATTTCGTGATTCAAAAAGGAAGATTGGTGCCGAAAACTCACACACAGACGACCTCTTTACAGTTCCCAGTTTGACGGCAAGTGGTAGTCCTTGCAAGGCAAATTGCGCAAGAATCGCAAGGTTTTGTATGAAAAGTGAAGCATGTCCTAATTAGGTCGAATTAGGATGTCGTATCACGAAGCTTTGCGTTGCGTTTGTATCTTTTGCCCTGTCAAATTGCGGCGTACTGCCTGGGCATAGCTGGCTCGTTTTGTTGCCACATGGCATAGCATGCCTATTCCGCTGCCACGTGGAACAGCAGGCGTGTCTGTTGCCACATGGCATAGCAAGCTGACTCTGTTGCCACATTGCATAGCAAGCATGTTCTGGTGCCATGTGGCATAGTAGGCATCTCTTGTTCGCAACGGTTCACGGTTCCCAGGCCTGGTCATTTGGAGATTTTCTGGTACGGACATAAAGTCATGTGTTTATTGCACACGTTTCAAGCATTTTGCAACTGACAGGTCATAAGATGGCCCTTGATCAGGTGGCCCACATTTTGCCATGCCAGAGACCAAAGGTGCCCCCAACACCTTCATCAGAGGATAACAAAAACCTTTTCGCTTTCCCTTCAAAAACACCCAAGGAAAGCTTAAAGTACACAACGTGGCGCATGACCCCCTCACACTCACTGAAAGGATGGGGGGCGTCTAAAGATTTTTAGCGACGAGGGAAACACCATGATATCTATATTAACTTGATTGATACGCATATATGAAGAGCGACACCAATCCACAAGGACATCAATGATTCGCCCCATGCTGTTGTAGCAAGGACCAAATCATGAACGTACATGTCGTTGGGAATAAGGACCCATTTCAAACATCGACCAGCAATTTCAACACTTTAAGCAGCGGCTGGATCAGATCACCATGGCAGTCGCAGAAAGCACCAATCAAGAGCCGGGGGCGTGATAGCTGCCGAAACTCAATGAATCCATCATTAGCAGCAGACCCAGCCCCAGAATTAAGGGGGTTCAATTCTGTCAACATGTTCTGTGGGATTCCGTTGAATTACAGAGGGATGTTGGGGGCTTTCATTTACTTGCAGACCTTCTTACCGAGCTAGTCAGCAATGGTTTTATTATTTTTGAGTTTCAAACTGCTTGCAGCTGGTATTGGGCTTAAGGAGCTCTTCACTGGTGCGCTAATTAGTTATAACTCCGTGCTATTGCCACGGTGATCTGACCTAGCCGCTGATGACCGTGCTGGAACTGGTGGTCAATGTTCGAACAACCTCAGCACCAACTATTGTCACAAACGCTTTAGTGAGTGGCGGGCATAAAATCCTGAGTGGCCGCTGAATCCTTGGTGTCACAAACCCAACGCGCTGCCTGTGGTGGCTGACCCCAAGAAGGCTCCCCCGGCCCCGTTCACTCCCGCCAATGCGAATGACAGGTGTCATGCGCATTGGCGGGAGTGAGCCCTGTAAAAGACCAGGGAAGATGATGTTCCGGTACGTGGTTTTGTGCACTGGCCGTCTGCAGTCTCATCGTTGTGTGAAAGTTGAAAAGGAACCCAGTTCTTGTATTCCAACGGCTTTCTTGTATATGGCCGAGCGAGCAGAATGCTTTCTTGTATCGGCTGAAGGAGCTGAAGGCCTTTCACGTATTGGCTGAGTGAGCAGAAATAATTTCTTGTATTTGGCTTCGTGAGCCGAAATCCTTTCTTGCATTGGCTGAAGGAACCGAATCCTTTTAGGAAAAGGAATAAGCTTTTCTGGAGTTGGCTGAGCTGAATCCTTCCCTTTACCCTTTCTGCACAGGCCGAGCCAAAACCATACTCGTACCATTCTCTTGTACCAATTCTTGACAGGCTGAGCGAATTGCTTTGCAAAGCCTTTCTTATAAAGGCTGAACCAACCCCTTTTGTGTTCAAACTAGCCCGGACCCATTCCAAAACCTGATACTCGGATCCGCCAGTGTTCTCCTCCACCTCTGCAGCTGTGTCCACGTGGATGAACGTGTTTCTACTACAATGAAACCTTATGTGTAACTACTAATAATGTGTTCTCCATAAATGTTCTCCACCTATGCGTCCATGTGGACGGGTCCCCCCCCCCCCTCACTCTTCTCAGCCACTCTTCGCCGTTTGTCCTCCATTCGCCGTCCCGCCCCCTTGAGGAGCTGCCACCGTTCGCTCCCGGGGCCCCGTAGCCATATATCGGTCAGTATGTGAATGTGGACGTTAATATCTCGGGACACTGTCTACTCACATGCATGTTTCCTTAACTCTCAATAGTAAACTCTTGCCTATTTAAGGGTTCAAAATCCAAATCACAACATTTGAGGGTTTTGATACGGCGGCGGAGGAGCTCTTTAAGCGCTTCCAGGGCCCTGTTATTCAGGCTTTAGTAGCGCATGAGGACATAGTATGATTTTCTATGCATGGGAGGGTGAGCTTCACGATCGCCCGGGCCGTGGGGCGGCAATTGGCGGCGCAGCTCCCTTATGGGAAGGTTGTCGTTCGAGTTTAGGGTTGGGGGGATTTTGTGTTTAGGGTGGTGAGGGGGTGTGAATTTTTTTTTTTTTTTTTTTTTTTTTTTTTTTTTTTTTTTTTTTTTTTTTTTTTTTACGATTTAGATCGGATTTGGTTGGTTTTCGTTCGGAGTTGCTAGTAGCAATTAAAGGAAAAGTGAAATAGCAATTACTACCCTCGAATCGAGGACCTCAATGCCGCGAGGTGGCACGGCCGAGAGTCGGCTGGCAGAGTTTGTTCACATGTAACCAACAACAAAATATGTGTCTTCCACTCGAGTTCAGTAGCCCACACGTTGGTAGCGAATAGACGGGGCCGGTAGTGGTGCTGCTGTAAGGGTACCCGATCTGTGCAATGTTCAGGGTGTATGCAATAAGTATCCAGGTACGTTATGATGGATTTTGAAAACACTGTCTGTCGATTCCTTAGAAATGGGACTGACATCATTTAAACGGTGTACGGCTCAGTTTGAAGACTATTCTGCGAGCCTAGACGTTGAGGAGCGGAGGATCAAGCCTGAAGGGCGATCACCAAGGATGAACCACTGATAATCAGAGGCTGAGATTAAAAATATGGGGTCAGGTCTGTACCGTAAATTAATGAAGGGACTGCTCACTCTTACACGTTTGTGTCAATTCTTAAGCTCGAGGAAACTTTAGAGTCTTGCGAAGGTTGATAGCTTAGCAATTGTCTTATGAACTCGTACAAGAGGCTGGCGCAACTACCCTGTAGGCATAGGGTTGAGGAGGTTCCCGGATCACAGACAACATGGAAGGGATAACCACACAGTGGTTTTACGGGTTGAATACTTGTAAGGTGGGCGGGCAGTGGATGTCTTTGGAAACACATCATTTTGCTGCACTTCCTTCACATAACAGGCAGTTCCAAGTTTCACAGTATGTATATTCTTCAAAACTCATAGCTGCAGTGTTTGCATGCACACACAACTGCAACTCTAGTGTACTCATCACCAAACGAGTACATGTTGAGAATAGCATGCTTTAGAAGCTTCACTCGACTGACCCCGAGGAAGCTAGACGGGAGCCAGGAGGTTTGTGGATGCTGGGAGAGCACGACCAGCCCACGACTGCGGCCACCACTAAGCCAACATACCAGCCGACTACTGTGGCCACCACTAAGCAATTTGTTATATCTGCTTATCTGCCGTACATGAGATATAGAGTAAAGGCCTTGCCGCAACAAATAATTTTAACGCGTCCCACATTTTCCCTTCCTCTCTCTCTCTCACTCACTCTTCTCTTTCAATCTTGTATTTGATCATTCTTTGACTCGTCAAGGGGTGTCTTTGGGTCAGTCACCGCCCAAAAGCCTAGGAGAGCATCCATATTCAGATGGAGCGCATGCATCCTGAGGGTGCTTGGAGTCAACAAGAGGCGCGTCGGCGACTACCCAACCTCGCTGGCTTGGTTGGACCGCGCGGACGCCCTCCGGCCCAACGATGCCGTTACGCTGCGGGAGCGAGGGATCACGAGAAGGAATCTTTACAGACTCCTGGAGGCGCTTTCGGACCTCGACCGTGCGCACGCCCTCCAGCCAAAGGACCCGCAAACTTTGTGTGAGCGTGGCACCACACAGATCATGCTTGGAAAGTACGAGGAGGCGCTGGCAGATCTGGAGCAGGTCAGCGTTTTGAGGCCCAACGATGCCATGACCCTGGCGCTGCGAGGAGGCACCAAGAAGCTGCTGGGCAGGTACCATGAGGCACTGGCTGACCTGGAGCGTGCGGACTCCATTCAGCCCAACGATGCCTTCACCCTGGCACTGCGAGGTGCCACGAAGATCCAGCTTGCTGAATATGATAACGCCTTGGCGGACCTGGACCGCGCGGACAGGTTGCAGCCCGACAGTGCCTTCATCCTGACGTGGCGGGCGGCTGCGAAAGGCATGCTGTCCATGCACCAGGAAGCCCTGGCGGACCTGGACCGGGCGGATGCTTTGAATTGTGATGATCCATACACGCTGACAGCCCGGGGGATGGTCAAGCTGAGGCTGGGCCTCCTAGAAGGCGCCTTGGCGGATGCGGAAGCGGCAGTAGCGGCGAGCAGGCTGCGCTCCAACAGGGGGCAGGCTGCCGCGCTGGCAGCCCGGGGGGCTGTGAAGCTGGCCCTTGGCGATGTGGCGGGCGCACGGACGGACGAGCAGGCGGCGATGACCGCCCCAAAGCCCTCGGCAGAGTGCAGGCCCAGCCACCTTGAGCTGCGGCGTGAGGTTCTGGAGCGCCTTATGTGGGCCTTAGCCCCACAAGGTCAGTCCCAGGGGCCTCCGTCCTGGCTTCCTGCTTGGATGACGTGTACACGATTTGGAAGGGATGGTGAGATGGAAATATGGATAGATGGAAGATTAAATGAGGGAATATATAATTAAATGGACGGATGGATTTATGGATGATGGAATGCATGCGTGCATGATTGAATGATTCATAGAATGAGTGAGTGAGTGAAAGAAAGAAAGAAAGAAAGAAAGAAAGAATAAATGAAAAATGCATCATCATTCACCATGAATGAATGAATGAATGGCGGAACGGATTGATGGATTGTTCGATGGATGGTGGAAAGAAAGAATTAATTATGACATGATTAAAGGGATGGATGGATGGATGGATGGATGATTTCTGTTGCAAAGTCATGATGACCCGTACATGTGCTTGTCAGAAAACCTATTTTTTTCCCTTTTTTTCTTTTTTGGTTCATGCACTCCTGCCCCCTAACCAAATCTAACAACAGGGCTTACCTGTCGAGAATGGGAGGGGCTGCTCCTCCTCCGTACTGGAGCCATACAAAATTTGCTGGTACATCAATCTTTTTTGACTGTTACAACAACGAGGAAGGGATGCAGACCCCATCCTCCGGTTTCCAATTCTGAGATACTACTGGGGGCACGGGGTGAGCAGGCGCTCCGGTGGTAGCTGCGGACACTGCGGGGCAGGACAGGCTGCCCCCGCCCTGCGTGGTATGCTGGGTGAAGCCCTGTGACACCATTTTCCCCGCCTGCCGGCACGTGTGCGTCTGCCAATCCTGCGGCCCAAGGCTGAAGGCGTGCCCTGCCTGCACCAAACGCGGGGCTGCAGTCAGGATTTACCACGTCTGAAGCCAGCACTTGTGACGGTAGTCGATGTATGTGTCGAGTAGTGCAGATGACTAGTCATGCGGAACTGTCAAGATTTTGTAAATATCTGCGATTCATATTGTTTTTTCCGGGTCAATGCATGTGTCAGTACTCAGTGCTCAATACGCTGCGTGCACCACTGCACGTCTTGAAATTTGTTTTGGGCTTCACATGGTTCGGCGGCATGAGCAGAGTCTTGATAATATTGCAATTTCGGCAGGTTGCATAGTTGCCTAAATTCGCCAGTCGAGACGTGATGGTTTGATTTAGGGGTTATGGATGTAGCAGCAATTATTGCAGTGCAACATGCAACAACCTTGAATGCTTATGGCATCAGTGGGAGGCATTCATGCGTTGCCCTGGTATGTGTTGTGGACAGCGGCCGGGAGCATTTAATGAATGATTTAGATGTTAACTTTTGATGTGATTTGTGTGAGTGTGATTCTTATCGATGACACAAAGTATGGTGGCTCATGCTTTTCGATTAAAGTTTTACTACAGGTTTGGAGGTGGGGCATAAAGATGTTTGTAGCTCTGTTTGAAGTCGTGCCGGCACCCGTTTGTTCTTCGTGGGCATGCTTGGTGTGGTGGCTGCGTGTGCTGTGTGTACCCTTGAAACTATAGATCCTAAGGTAACCTTAGATCGTTGTCCTCAATTTCATTTCGTTGATTTAAAACAGCTTCCCGGAAAGATTACTTTGGACATTTGCAGCCATGTGAAATACCAGGAAGCACAATGATGGTTTCACATTTTCAGCACTATGGGATATGAGGACGTACAGTGCTCTATGGAAGAGCTCGAGCTCGGCGTTGAATGTACCGCAATGGTGCTATGCAAGTTGGTTTTAAGGTATGCTAGCCAGAAAACGTGGAGCAGAAGAAGACGACAATAGTCACCCGTCAGACAAGAAAAGTCGAAAAAGACTTTTTGGAGCAAACAAGCAGCCATATTAACGAATGCCTTAAATCTTTGGGGAGGCTGGTGTGGATCTTTACGTGCCCCTCCCACATTCCGCCTTTTCCACGGCACCAGATAAAAGGCGTTTAAACATTATCGTGTCGTGTGTGTGTGTGTGTGTGTGTGTGTGTGTGTGTGTGTGTGTGTGTGTGTGTGTGTGTGTGTGTGTGTGTGTGTGTGTGTGTGTGTGTGTGTGTGTTCGTGCACGCGCGCGTGTGCGTGTGCGTGTGTGTGGTGGGTGGGTGGATGTTTTTAAAATGGTAGATCTGGAGGTCCCAAGTGAATCTGGAGCAGTCCCTAGCCGTTGAACCCAAGGGCATGTCGCCCAGCAGTGGACTGTAGACGTGCCCGAACCACTGCAGAAAGCAAGGCCAACATGTGACTCCACATGTGTGCGTTGTGTACACACCGCACGCTCCCAGGCACCTGCAGGCCAGGCTTTGACTTGGCAAGAAAGTCTGCAGACGAGCAACGAGCAAGAAAGGAGCAGCAGCAATCAGACCCATCAAAAGAGGCCTGATGTCTGTCCTTGAGTATATTTGGGAAGGGGTGAGTAGGCATTCTTTAACCCCACCTAGATTCGTGCAATGTGGGGTATTTTACCGGGTCCCGCTGCGGTTTCGGGCCGAATGTTTCGGCCTGAAACATTCGGCTCGAAACTTTCGGGGCACTCCTGGAGTCCGGGACCCGGACGATTGGAGGGGCTTCCCCGAAGCGCCGTAAAAACCCCCAAGGGGCATCCTCCGGACAGTCGGCTGACAGAATTTGTTCATATGTAACCAACAGGAAAAATGTCTTTCATGTCGAGTGCAGTAGCCCATACTTTGATAAGCAAATAGTGGGGGCCGGTGGGGTGCTGGTGCAAAGGTTCCCGATCATACAAAGTTCATGGTTCATGGAATAAGCATACAGGTACGTTATGAAATGTTTTGTAAACCCCTGTCTGCTCGATTGATTACATGGCCATGGCCGTCGAAATGGGACTGACCTCATTTTAAAGGTGCACGTTTCAGTTTGAAGACTATTCTGCGAACCTAGACCTGAAGGACCGGAGGTTGCACACTGAAGGGCGATTACCACGGATGACAAACTGATAATCAGGGGCTGAAGATCAAAAATATGTTGGCAGGTATATACCGTAAATCAATAAAGGGGCTGCTCAACTGTTCGTATTAAAATTTGTGTCAATGCTTACATTGCTCGAGGAAATTTATAAGTCTTGCGAAGGTTGCTAGCTTACATTCGCTTTTTTCATTCTCTTGTTAACTCAAAAGATTGGCAAACGACAATCCTGTAGGCATGGGGCCCGGAAGGCAGACAACATGGAACCGATGACCACGGGGTTTTACGGGTTGGATACTTGTAGGGTGGGCGGGGCATGGACGTCTTTCGAGGAAGGAAGGGAGCGAGGGAGAGGGACGGGGAGAGGGAGAGGAAACAAGAGCCAGGGAGAGGGAGGGGGAGGGAGGGAGGGAGGGAGGGAGGGAGGGAGGAGAGAGAGAGAGAGAGAGAGAGAGAGAGAGAGAGAGAGAGAGAGAGAGAGAGAGAGAGAGAGAGAGAGAGAGAGAGAGAGAGAGAGAGAGAGAGAGAGAGAGAGAGAGAGAGAGAGGGGGGGGGGGGGGGAGGAACGGGGAGGGAGAGAGGGGGAGGGGGCTCGGCGATCGTGTATGTTGGAGCAACAGACAAAGGGAGTTCGATAGATGAATGGGAACAATTTGGGGGGGGGGGGGTGGGGTCAGCGTTGGAAACAATCAGTATAGCATCAAAGGATGGAAGGGGGCTGGCATGACTCACCGCCACTTGGAGAGCAGACAGTAGATTATTGGGCCCTGCTTACTGACGCCTCTTGCATTTGCAGAGTTAACAACCATCTTCCTTATGGCAGCCCCCCTGGCGAGCATGGTGGCATTCAGCATCATCATTTTATGTAAGTACTTTGCCACGTATTTTGCTGAATTGAAAAGGCAAGTGTGCAGCGTATTAGTACTGGTATTCACAGATTGCTGATATGACTACTGATGCTCCCTCCCCCTCCCCACCCTCCGAATCTTCTGGCCCACTATGATTCGCAAATCAACAGTTTTATTATAACTTCAATCTCGAGTGGTGGTTGTTTCCCGTCATCTTCAAGCCGAAGGATGGTGCCAGAGCGGTCCACACACACACACACACACACACACACACACACACACACACACACACACACACACACACACACACACACACACACACACACACACACACACACACACAGACACAGACACACACACACACACACACACACACACACACACACACACAAACACACGCACGCATACTCACACAGGCGCACGCACACACACACGCACACACACACACACACACACACACACACACACACACACACACACACACACACACACACACAATCTTGTTGCACTTATTTGACATAGTAGGGAGCTCCAAGTTTCGCCTTATGTATATTTTTCAAACTCACCCACGCAAGTCAAGTTTGCTCATCACGAAATGAGTACATGGTATTAAGAAGCATGCTTCAGAAGGTTTAGTCGACTGATTTCGAGGAGGCTAGACGGGAGCCAGGACGTGTGTGGATGCTGGAAGAGCACCACTTCTTATGTCTGCTCATTTGAAGTATATGAAAGATACAGTAAAGACTGTGCCGATACACAAACTTTCAGCGCGTTTCCCCAAGCCATCCTCCACCCCCTTTCTCACTCACTCCTCTCTCTCAGTCTTGTATTGTTCCATTGCTTGACTTGTCCGGGGTGTCCTTAGATCCAGTCATATGTTTGCCGAGGCACTTCACTGCCCAAAAGCCTCGGAGGACATTCATATTCAGATGGAGCGCATGCATCCTGAGGGTACGCGGCGTCGCCAAGAGGCATGCGGGCGACTACACAGCCTCACTGGCTTGGCTGGACTGCGCGAATGCCCTCCAGCCCGACGACGCCGTCACGCTGCGGGAGCTGGGGGCCACAAAAAGGAGACTTTCCATACCCCAAGAAGCGCTACAGGACCTCGACCGTGCGCACGCCCTGCAGCCAAATGACCCGGTCACTTTGTTTGAGCGTGGCGCCACATTGATCATGCTTAGAAAGTACGAGGAGGCGCTGGCAGATCTGGAGCAGGCCGACGTTTTGAGGCCCAACGAAGCTGTCACGCTGCGGAAGCGGGCGCTCACAAAAGCATGGCTACATAGAAACCTGGAGGCGCTTCGGGACCTCGACCTTGCACACGCCCTCCAGCCAGACGACCCAACCACTCTGTTTGCGCGCGGATTTATACAGAATGCGCTTGAAAAGTACGAGGAGGCGCTGGCAGATCTGGAGCAGGCCGACGTTTTGAAGCCCAACGATGCCATGATCCTGACAGTTCGAGGAGGCACAAAGATGATGCTTGGCAGGTACCATGAGGCACTGGCTGACCTGGAGCGTGCGGACTCCATCCAGCCCCACGTTGCCATCATCCTGGCAGTGCGAGGAAACACGCTGTTCCATCTTGCTGAATACTATAAGGCGTTGGCGGACCTCGACCGGGCGGATGCATTGGATCGTGGGAACCCACACACGCTGGCAACTCGGGGGAGGGTCAAGCTGAGGCTGGGCCTCCTAGATGGCGCCTTGGCGGATATGGAAGCGGCAGTGGCGGCGAGCAGGCTGCGCTCAGACTCGGGGGAGGCTCCCGCGCTGGTGGCCCGAGGGGAAATGAAGCTGGCGCTTGGTGATGTGGCGGGCGCACGGGCGGACGTGCTGTCAGCGATGCCCGCGCCAGGGCTTCCGGAGGAGTACAGGCCCAGCCACCTTAAGCGGTGCCGCAAGCTTTTGAAGAGCCTCTCCTTGGCAAAGAGCCTCTCCTTGGCCGTAACCC
>KV908736.1:52500-65000 GCA_002005505.1 Botryococcus braunii
GACATTACTTTGGAGTCCAAAGCAGCTCCACATCTGCAATTGCTTCTCCGTTCTTTGTGACTGCAATTGTTGAGAATATCAAGGCTTTTCTGCTGGTGTTAGCAGAGGCATGCATTCCATCGTGATTTGTGGTCCACCGGTAGCCACCTAAGTAGGGACCTTTCACCACTTTCAATCTTGAAAACCACTTGCATTGCAAACCAAATCAATTTGGTGATGACACACTTTGATCTTGTGTGCTAAGGTTTTGTTTCAGTGCAACTTTCATCCTTTATCGTAGCAGTGGTTACCACATGCATGCGGAGGATCAAGGAAACCTGGGCAACATGCAGCTGAAACCTGCAATGCCATGCAGCTGGCCCCATCTCAGGAGTTATCTCACTACAAGCTACGTCCCCTGATTGGTTTTCCTATATAGGATGGTGTATATAGGTGGGAATATATTGGATGGTGTATTTAGGCCTTGATATATCTTTTTATGGGATTGTGCCACCCATTCCATGAAGTGTGTGCGCTTATATATACGATGCGCGTACTTTCACTGCATGCTTAGTGCATGCTTAATGTTCTCCAACCATCACCATGTGAAACGTGCGTCTCTTTTTTAGAAACCCTGCAACTTGCGCGTCAGCGCAACGACGCGAACGAAAGCTTTGACCGACTCCATTATAATAAAAAAAGAAGTAAAACATAATTATGTTTTACTTCTTGCCAAAAACGTTGATTTCATTATCGAAGTATTCAAATTCTGAAGTACTTTCATTCAGCACATTGAAGACAATCTTGCTTTCAAGTGTCAGGCAGATCCAAGTACACTGTTTTCTAGCCTGTGGCAAGTTTTGACACGCCTTCTGGTTGTTATGTGGCCAGCCTCTCACACATATGGTGTTTCTCTTCATCGCTGCCATTTTTTTGGGTTATCAATACTTCGTGTACAAGTTCAGTGTAAGAATGGTGCAATTAGAGGGTTTAGGAAGTGAGACGGAGACATTACATTCAGCTTGCACGGAATCCCTTACAATATGTATCCTTGTTGCGCCGACTAGGGACACGTCCCTTGAGCTACGCTACTACCCGGCCGGGTAGTAGCGGCACACTTGCCGTACTGCACTTTCCACGAGACCTTATCCAGAAGGACCATGATAACACGGATCCGACCCGAGCACTTAGCCGATTCGAACCCTTTCCTAGTCACTGTTACATTCAGAAGCACTTCCTAATGCTTAAGTCCACATTTTGACAGATTAAGCTAAGGACCATCGCTTCGGTGGCAGTAACAATATGACTGGCAAATCCCACTACCAACCTCTGATTTTCTAGCTTGTTGGGCACACCAATGTATTGAGGACCACAAAAAGAAGATTAGCATCATGCGCAAGCACTTGTTAGCCCTAATTGATTGAATGCTTATCTCAGCAAAGTTGATCGCTTTTGCAAGCTTGATGGTTACAAGAGTCTGGCAAAGCTTTTGTAGTGTCTATACATGCTTAGCATTTGCAACCAAGTTGTGCAGAGCGTGGGCACGATAGATTATTGCTAAGCATTTCCGTAGCAATTGCCAGTGCAACCTTGAAACCTGAAAGCAGTGTTTGATGAATACCATCAACGGCCTAACCATTATTTCAGTTCTTCTATGCCGTAACTGTCATGTGACTCAAGTTCCATGATTATGGGACATGGTCACACATGGTCTGCACCGCACACGGGTACCATGGTTTCGAATGGATCGCGACAGAATTTCGTTCCCATATCGAGAAATTTGTGGAACGAAGTTGAACGCGACCCGGAACGATTTCCAGAACGAACCTGATACGCTTCGATTGTCGATCGGACCCGAAACCTCAGGAACCTATTTTCGTTCGGAAAGTGTTCGGAAACGGCTGAGCCACGAAAACACGAATCGGAATCGAATAGTGCACGCTACTGGGAGGGTTTGGGCTCGATTTCGCATCGAAAGGGCTGCAATAACTGAAGCAATACATGTACGAAAACGGGACGAATCAGCAACGATAAGTAATCGCTTTCCATGCTCGAAAAGGGGGCCAGTTTGAGTCGAAATCAGCACAGTCTGGGATGAATATTCTGGGATATATGTCTACGTATTCCCAACAAATTGAGGCACTAAGTCAGACTTGGACCACTATAATTGCATACATGACATGCAGTGCGACCTTGAAGGCATTTGTATTGATCCAGATATTACATATTCCGGGACCCATTAACCTGTTGCTCATATTTGGTTTTAACTATATAGCTAGCCTGACCATATCTCAAACACAACAGCACTCTTAATGTCTGATCACTCCTCACAATGCCACATGATAAGTCCCGTAAAGCAAATGGGTTTCTGATCACTCCTCACAAGTGCACTGGTCAGTCCCATTAAAGCACATAGGCTTCTCGTGCACCACAGACCCACACCAATAAATCCTGCAGGCCTGCAACCCCTTGCCTGAAGGGCTTTGTCGGACATCAATGGTCTCTCAGTCTTTATAACTCAAAACATATGTCAATAGTAGCGCAATACTTCCAGACGTGTTCGCAGCGCATGCTGCACATGATCATGACCTTTGAAGCTAACTTAGAGAGCGCTCTCTAAGTTAGATTCCAAAGCACAGTTTCATATCTTGCAAACGCTTTGGCACGGAATAGTTGCCAAAGTAGTCCAAAGGGTTCCATGGAGTGCATCTGTCTGTCGTGACTGATCAACAAAAATAAATAAGCTTATAAACTGATGCGGAGCTCCAGCAACGTAAGCTGCATATATAGTTGCAGCGAAGTCATTCCCCGGCAAGCTTTGTCCTCAAGCTGGCCTTCAATGTCCTCGAGCTGCCAACGACTTGGGCCTGCAAACAACAGAAGTGTTCTTCAATTGTTCAATTTCATAGAAATGCATGTGTTTGTGTGCTTTGATAAAAGTTACATGCGGCCATACTACCATTCTTCCCACTGTATGCGCGTGAGTGCCCCCGGGGGGCCGGGGGGGGGGGGGGGGGATTCCGGGAGGGTTGGGTGGGTCCAAGCATCATAAATATCCTTTTAGGCCCTCAAATCACGAAACCAAATATAGAACGGAAAGGAACTATCAAGCCAAAAGGAAGCACAGTCACAGAGTTCCTTTTCACGGCTCATCCTGGCCCCTATCCTATCCCAAAGCTTTCAAAAGCATATAACAGACACGGACACCGACGATGGCAGCGAGCAGCAGCAGATGCGACTATTTGCAGAAGGTTCTTGTTCTTTATCATCCACCTAGACTGACAGGACAATGCTCACTCATGGTTGGTTACAGCATCACCTACACTGCAAGCACATACTCCATCCTCAACCTTGCTTGTAGTTTTCCAACCCCAAGAAGCAATAACTCCCTCAGCAGAGTACTTCCTTATTGATATCCCATGAGCACGCTGTCTTAAATCTCTACTACTGGTTTTCCAGTGTCATCTCTTCTGAGGGTGCCCAACGAAAAGTCCTCAAATGCTACATCATAGACAAACAAGTAAAAGGCTTGAGTCCCTGCATGCACAAGTTCTAATACCTTCTCTTGTTTCATCTACTTCGCTGCTCACAGGGGTTGTTTATTCTGTGCTGGGTCACAAGGTGTTGTTACCCCTGCACCTCAAGCCAATCTTGTGATAAAACAGTGAATTATTTCCATATTTAATAACAATGAAGCGCCTTATCCCAATCAAAATCCTGCTTCATATGGCATTTACAAGAGAAGTAGCCCACCTGAGGTGAGTTGGCACTTTCAACCCTCCATCTATTTGGTCATGTAGGACCTTGACAATTATTTCCGATCATTCTTCCAATAGAAGCGCAACTAATGTTCAAAGTGAAATAAACTGCCATTCTTGATGAGTATACAAATATTTCTCCCCTATGGTCGTCGTCAACGCTTACGGTTGTCCAATCGGCAACGGCTCTTTCCATAAACTGTACCGCTGCAGGTATGTGATCGCTCTATCCATTTAAAAAAACTAAATGATTTTCCATCACGGACACATTTGCATAGTTCTCAAAAGTTTCGGTTGCCTTCACACGGGGCGTTATGTGTGGCATCCCGAGTGCAGATTTTCGACAAAAGCTCTAATGGTCCCGTCGACTCCCCACCTGCCCCATCCTAGACTATTCTAATGTAATCCCTTCAGACATAAGAGCTGGTTCTCGATGTTGGTATTTCCTTCCTTCCTTTCCTCCCATCCTGGAATTGGCAGTACAACGGAACGTACAAGAAAAAAGGACGATTGAACGTACAGATCTGTGCTTATACCCAATCCTTCATTCTGAATCAATCTGCTGTAAATATCGGTGCTGCTTCCCAGATCCTGAACATGAATATACTTGACATGAACATATGCTTCCAGAAAATATCAAACTGATGTGAAATGAAAGAGCCAATGGCAAATAATGGACCATTTGCGCACAAAAGTTTGGGAGGAGGGCGCTGCAGCATATGCACGCCTACCAAAACCATGATCTTTCCTTTGACAAAAGAATCCGTCACTCTGATGTGTCAGTACTTCAGCACTAGGAATAAAGTGTGCAGAATACAGTTCCAGCGGAAGTCCAGTGTTTTGCATAATTGAAAGTCTAGAACATTCGAACGGGTGCACGCGGACCAATACACTCGCCCGCCGCCCCCCCCCCCACACATACAGACACAGAAACACACCCACACACACACACACACACACACACACACACACACACACACACACACACACGCGCGCGCGCCCTCTGCTTTCCCATTTGAGAGTCTTCCGCTTCCTCACTGCAGGTCGCTTGCCCAATCGGTGCAGCCCCTGCCATCTCCCTTTCAGCGACCTGCCAAAGAAGCCACAGTACTTGGCCCAGTTCGAAGGCAATTATACTCGATGAACGCCCATCATTATTTATTACTCACCTCCCCCGTGTGTGTGTCTGTGTGTGTGTGTGTGTGTGTGTGTGCACGCGCACGTATGTGCTTGTGTGTGTGTGTGTGTGTGTGTGTGTGTGTGTGTGTGTGTGTGTGTGTGTGTTTGTGTGTGTGTGTGTGTGTGTATGTGCGTGCGTGCCTGCGTGCGTGCGTGCATGAAAGAAAGAGAGAGAGAGAGAGAGAGAGAGAGAGAGAGAGGGAGAGAGAGAGAGAGAGAGAGAGAGAGAGAGAGAGAGAGAGAGAGAGAGAGAGAGAGAGAGAGAGAGAGGGAGAGAGAGAGAGAGAGAGAGTGAGAGAGAGAGAGAGAGAGAGAGAGAGAGAGAGAGAGAGAGAGAGAGAGAGAGAGAGAGAGAGAGAGAGAGAGAGAGAGAGAGAGAGAGAGAGAAGGGGGGGGGGAGGGGTCAGAGAAGGGGGGGTAGAGAGCTTCTGTCAGAAGGGTTGGGGTGGAGGGGGGGGGGGGACGTTGCGTAGTGCTGCTCAGCGCCAGCCCCCCATGGGCAAGTTGCTGGTATTCAGTCTCTTCATCCCTGCAGTTCCTTCTTATTGGTCGGCCCTTGAGCAATGCCCGCATGGAGAATACAGAAATTGGCTTATCCTCAGCTCTCGCCCTCCTGATCTGTCAGTACAGCAGCACCTGGAATAAACTGTGCAGCATACAGTTACAGCAGAAGCCCAGTGTTTTGAGTAGTTTAAAGTCCCCCAGCACACCCCCCTGTTCTGGGTCCCGTAAAAAAGTGCCAGCGATGGAAGGCAAGAATATTACTTCCAGGGCCGGACACATGTGTTCTGCATATCCTGGGGGGGGCTGTGCCCCCTGTGAAAGGTTATGGGCAATCGGCTTTCCCTGTACAAAGCAGACAGGTCGTCAATAGACGAAGTTACTCCAGCTACAGTCCGTACGACTGTCTGCTGAGTGCCACACACAACTGTCGGACAAGACTAGCATCTGGTGATGCCCAGCATCTTTCACAACCAGTTCCGTTACATCATTATCTTGTACACAAGCACCGATCAAGCAATCACTAGATAAGGCTCTAGACGGCTACGTTCAAGTACATGCCTATACTCCCTGAAGTCACTGTCCCTTAACTGTTTGAGTGACTACAGGGTACACTAAGCTTGTTCACTCTCACAATAGCAACAATGATACAACACACACTGCCGCACCGTACCTGTACAAAGCAGACAGGTCGTCAATAGACGAAGTTACTCTAGCTACAGTCCGTACGACTGTCTGCTGAGTGCCACACACAACTGTCGGACAAGACTAGCATCTGGTGATGCCCAGCATCTTTCACAACCAGTTGGTATTCACTCCGGTGGGGCAGCCTTAAGAGTTCATCCGACAAACGTGTGATCTAGATAGGATTGTACCTTATGTTCGAAAACGTCCAGAATCTGCCGTGTCTCAAGGTACCTTATGTTCTCAATGGACCCATATCCTAATAGTGCACACATGAAGATCACTTAAAGCACAAGGCATTCAATAATAATGTTCAGAACTCAACACTTCCCCTTGCCTGCATGCTTTAAGTGTATCTTCTCAAACCTAGTGAATCACGATGACCAACAAACACGGGCTTGGCAAGTGGCTTGGTCATAATGTCAGCCACATTGCGAGCAGATTCCACATAGAGGATATCTACCTGCCCAAGTGCCATAGCTTCCCTAGCGTAGTGGAAGCTTACTGCAACGTGCTTTGTGAATTTGGAATACAGGGGGTTCCGTAAATTAGAAATGCATCCTTGGTTGTCACAGAAAATTTTGACCCTCCAAGGTGCAGCCCCTATCTCTTCCAAGAAGCCCCTTAGCCAGTTGGCTTCCTTCACAATATGGCCAGCTGCCATAAACTCAGCTTGCACAGTT
This sequence comes from Botryococcus braunii, assembly GCA_002005505.1. Classification (NCBI taxonomy): domain Eukaryota; kingdom Viridiplantae; phylum Chlorophyta; class Trebouxiophyceae; genus Botryococcus; species Botryococcus braunii. The sequence goes on from KV908736.1 coordinate 59,285, forward strand.
GAGGTAGCAACTGAGCTCTGCTTCTTGCTTCCCCAAACCACGGCACTACCATAGACTGATAGAACATAGCCAGTGGTGGAATACCTGTGGTCCAGGTCCCCAGCATAGTCGGCATCAACATAGCCTTCTAGCTCAGGGCCCTTTCCACCCAGAGTAAGAGCTAACTCTCTGGTATCTCTCAAGTACTTCAGCACTCGAATGGCCTCATTCCAGTGTGAGGTAGTGGGTGTCATTCTATACCTTGACAACACTCCAACAGCCTGAGAAATGTCAGGCCGGGTCGTATTGGCTATGTACAGTAACGATCCAATTAACTCGCAGTATCGATGACCAGGTGGCAGAGGGGTACCAGCCCCATGTGACATACCATCTGAGGACTCGGGTCTGCTGCTAGCCACGAAGTCCTTGGACATGGGGGTATCAACCCCACGTCCATCATCAGCAACGCCAAACTTCTCCACAAGAGCATCAATCTTGGGAGTGCAACTCATGGAAATAGTGCCCTGAACTCTATTGCGTAGGACCTGACACCCCAGGAAATCATTCACCTCTCCCAAATCATGGATGGTGAAGTCCTTCTTCAATAACTCTTTCCCCCACTCAATCTCTGCAACCACTCTGGCAACTATGAGAAGATCATCGACATAAACAAGAATAAACGACAGATTACCATCAGGGGCCCTCCTGATGTATACCCCAGCGTCGCTCTTGCACACACTATACCCCATCACGCTCAACTTGTCGCTCAAGGTCTTGTGCCAAGCCCGTGGGGCTTGCTTAAGACCGTAGAGTGCCTTCCTGAGCTTGCACACAACTCTCGTGTTGCCATTCTCAAATCCTGGTGGTTGGGTCACATAGACCTCTTCCTCCAACTCCCCATTGAGAAAAGCTGTCTTGATATCCACTTGGTGGATCTCAAGATTTTGTGTGGCAGCCACTGCCAGCACAGCTCTCCTAGCACCATAGCTGCTGGTAGGTGCAAAAACCTCACCAACATCTATACCAGGAATCTGTCTGCAACCCTGGGCAACCAATCTTGCTTTAAACCGAGTGACATTCCCATGTGCATCGTTTTTTGTAGAAAAAATCCAATGAACAGGGATAACTTTCTGCCCATGGGGTCTTTCCACATACTGCATAACCTCATGGGTGTCTAAAGACTCCATCTCCTCTTGCATTGCCTGCTGCCAAAACTCCCACTGAGGTGAGCGCTGGGCTTCCCTCAAGTTTGAGGGCACGTGAACTTTTCCCAACCTGACAGAAGGTACACTCTGTACCTTATGCTGTGGTGCAGCAGGGCTGTCAGCCTTACTGGTGCTGTTCCCTTCTCTCTCTCTCTCTCCCTGGTTGCCATAATAAGGTACATTATGTACCTTATGCTGGGACTGGGCAGTACTGCCGGGATTATCTGATTCCTTCTCAAGTCTCTCTCTCTCTCCTTGACTACTGGACTCATGTGCAGCACCCTTACATTCTCGCACCTTCCGCAATGCAGAGGGGAGCAGCAGCTCTCTCTCTCTCCTGGACTCACACTTGGGCACACTACCCAGACTTGCCTGAGCTGCGCCTACAATGTCAGCCTGCACACCATAAGCATGACTAGCCAGTGACTGGGATTGGGCACCAGCTTCCCCTACTGCTGGCATGTCTAACCCACTGCTCTCATCTCTTACATCTGCACCGAACATAGCCTCGACTGTCTCAACCTGCCCCTGCATATCAGGGAGACCAGCCATGTTTGGCTCACTCACAATTGCCTGACCTGGGTCAGGGGCATGCAATGGGATGTCAGAATGCTCTCTCCTAGCCACGCGCTGTACATAACGCTGCTCCCTTGTAAGGGTGGTCCCTGGAGGAAGGGGAATTTGTGACTTCCCCTGCATTCGCAACCCCTCTTGTACCTTCTGCATTTTTTCTACCTGGGATTGAGTTTCTACACCCCCCTGGCCAGATTCTGCATATGCTCAAGCACCGACCACGAGTGCTGAGATGGTTCTGGGGTCCCAACAGTAGAATCCAGGCTGGTGGGGGTTCCTTGGTCATGTGCTGCTATGGTCCCGTCTCCAGACTGATCCCCAGCACAAAGTCCAGAGGTCCCAGGAGCCCCAGTGGAAAGCGTCTCCACTCCATGGTCATCCTCCTCATCCCAGAACGTGGGTGGAGCAGCAGAGGGAATTGCTTGAGGCGTTGCCAGATTCTCACTGCCAAGGGGGGTGATATCCTAGAATCATAGACAGACCCAGGCTGGACCTTTGATAGACCCACTCTCTCAGCCCCCTCAAGTGCTCGATAAAGCTGACGTCCCTACTCTCCTTCCACACTCCATTCCCCACGTACACACGATACGCTTTAGACTGGGGACAATAACCAGTAAACATCCCAGGGATGGTCTTGGGCCCAAAAACAGACCTTTGGCCACTGGGAATGTGCACATGGGCTACACAGCCAAACGTGCGCAGCACCGACACATCAGGTTTGACACCAAAGAATAATTCCATGGGGGTCAGGGACGCTGAAGTGGACCCACATGTAGAGGAGGGTGCTGTCTCGAGCGCCCTTCCAGGAAGGGCTGCTGCAGCAGCCAGATCCTTGTTCGCTCCTTCATCCTATCATCCTCCCGCCACCCATCTGCGAGCGTGTGGCGCTGAGACTCCCTTATGCCGCGAGCACAAACCTTTGAATGCTGGTCAGGCTCTGACCTCAGCTCACACACTTCACAACCGTGCCTCGTTGGGTCTGCCAAAAAACGGAGCAGGTCTATCACAGCCTTTGGGATGCAATCCTTTGACTTCACAGGCAGGGAGGCAACTTGGTGTGAACTTTCATCCACACAGTGACCCATTCGCCNAGTCAGTGTGGTATACCTGTGGTCAGTCCCCAGATAGTCGCATCAATAGCCTTCTAGCTCAGGCCCTTTCCACCAGAGTAAAGCTAATCTCTGGTATCTCTCAAGTACTTCAGCACTCGAATGGCCTCATTCCAGTGTGAGGTAGTGGGTGTCATTCTTATACCTTGACAACACTCCAACAGCCTGAGAAATGTCAGGCCGGGTCGTATTGCAGACGACATAATCGCATCGTGAAGTACCAATGGACTCCAAGGTCTGCTGCTAGCCACGAAGTCCTTGGCTGGGGTATCACCCACGTCCATCATCAGCAACGCCAAACTTCTCCACAAGGCATCAATCTGGAGTGCAACTCATGGAAATAGTGCCCTGAACTCTATTGCGTAGGACCTGACACCCAGGAAATCATTCACCTCTCCCAAATCATGGATGGTGAAGTCCTTCTTCAATAACTCTTTCCCCCACTCAATCTCTGCAACCACTCTGGCAACTATGAGAAGATCATCACATAAACAAGAATAAACGACAGATTACCATCAGGGCCCTCCTGATGTATACCCCAGCGTCGCTCTTGCACACACTATACCCCATCACGCTCAACTTGTCGCTCAAGGTCTTGTGCCAAGCCCGTGGGGCTTGCTTAAGACCGTAGAGTGCCTTCCTGAGCTTGCACACAACTCTCGTGTTGCCATTCTCAAATCCTGGTGGTTGGGTCACATAGACCTCTTCCTCCAACTCCCCATTGAGAAAAGCTGTCTTGATATCCACTTGGTGGATCTCAAGATTTTGTGTGGCAGCCACTGCCAGCACAGCTCTCCTAGCACCATAGCTGCTGGTAGGTGCAAAAACCTCACCAACATCTATACCAGGAATCTGTCTGCAACCCTGGGCAACCAATCTTGCTTTAAACCGAGTGACATTCCCATGTGCATCGTTTTTTGTAGAAAAAATCCAATGAACAGGGATAACTTTCTGCCCATGGGGTCTTTCCACATACTGCATAACCTCATGGGTGTCTAAAGACTCCATCTCCTCTTGCATTGCCTGCTGCCAAAACTCCCACTGAGGTGAGCGCTGGGCTTCCCTCAAGTTTGAGGGCACGTGAACTTTTCCCAACCTGACAGAAGGTACACTCTGTACCTTATGCTGTGGTGCAGCAGGGCTGTCAGCCTTACTGTGCTGTTCCCTTCTCTCTCTCTCTCTCCCTGGTTGCCATAATAAGGTACATTATGTACCTTATGCTGGGACTGGGCAGTACTGCCGGGATTATCTGATTCCTTCTCAAGTCTCTCTCTCTCTCCTTGACTACTGGACTCATGTGCAGCACCCTTACATTCTCGCACCTTCCGCAATGCAGAGGGAGCAGCAGCTCTCTCTCTCTCCTGGACTCACACTTGGGCACACTACCCAGACTTGCCTGAGCTGCGCCTACAATGTCAGCCTGCACACCATAAGCATGACTAGCCAGTGACTGGGATTGGGCACCAGCTTCCCCTACTGCTGGCATGTCTAACCCACTGCTCTCATCTCTTACATCTGCACCGAACATAGCCTCGACTGTCTCAACCTGCCCCTGCATATCAGGGAGACCAGCCATGTTTGGCTCACTCACAATTGCCTGACCTGGGTCAGGGGCATGCAATGGGATGTCAGAATGCTCTCTCCTAGCCACGCGCTGTACATAACGCTGCTCCCTTGTAAGGGTGGTCCCTGGAGGAAGGGGAATTTGTGACTTCCCCTGCATTCGCAACCCCTCTTGTACCTTCTGCATTTTTTCTACCTGGGATTGAGTTTCTACACCCCCCCTGGCCAGATTCTGCATATGCTCAAGCACCGACCACGAGTGCTGAGATGGTTCTGGGGTCCCAACAGTAGAATCCAGGCTGGTGGGGTTCCTTGGTCATGTGCTGCTATGGTCCCGTCTCCAGACTGATCCCCAGCACAAAGTCCAGAGGTCCCAGGAGCCCCAGTGGAAAGCGTCTCCACTCCATGGTCATCCTCCTCATCCCAGAACGTGGGTGGAGCAGCAGAGGGAATTGCTTGAGGCGTTGCCAGATTCTCACTGCCAAGGGGGGGTGATATCCTAGAATCATAGACAGACCCAGGCTGGACCTTTGATAGACCCACTCTCTCAGCCCCCCTCAAGTGCTCGATAAAGCTGACGTCCCTACTCTCCTTCCACACTCCATTCCCCACGTACACACGATACGCTTTAGACTGGGGACAATAACCAGTAAACATCCCAGGGATGGTCTTGGGCCCAAAAACAGACCTTTGGCCACTGGGAATGTGCACATGGGCTACACAGCCAAACGTGCGCAGCACCGACACATCAGGTTTGACACCAAAGAATAATTCCATGGGGGTCAGGGACCTGCCTGAAGTAGGACCCACATTGTAGAGGAGGGTAGCTGTCTCGAGCGCCTCCTTCCAAAGGGAAGGGTCTGCTGCAGCATGGACCAACAGAGTCCTTGTTCGCTCCTTCAGGGTCCTATTCATCCTCTCCGCCACCCCATTCTGCTGAGGCGTGTAGGGCGCTGAGGACTCCATCTTAGTGCCCTGCTGAGCACAAAACTCTTTGAATTGCTGGTTCAGGAACTCTGAACCCCTGTCAGTCCTCACACACTTCACAACCGTGCCTCGTTGGGTCTGCCAAAAACGGAGCAGGTCTATCACAGCCTTTGGGATGCAATCCTTTGACTTCACAGGCAGGGAGGCAACTTGGTGTGAACTTTCATCCACTACAGTGACCCAATATCGTTCACCTGTGATGGCAGGAGGTGATATGGGACCCACAGTATCCACATGGACTCTATCGAGTGGGTGATGTGCAGGCCTGGAAGATACAGGGAAAGGAGGTCTGGAGTGTTT
>KV908736.1:75000-78263 GCA_002005505.1 Botryococcus braunii
GGCCTCCCTCCTGTGCTGAGGCTCGAGTCCCTGGAGGTTATGGCAACCGACAAGCCGCCATTGGAGCTGATTCAAAGAATCCTGCGCGCCGCAGCCAGCCGTGGGTACAAGGACCCACCTGCAGAGGGAACACCTCAGGCCATGGCAGCTGCAGCAGTGGCTGGTCCCTCTGGGGGGGTAGCTAGAGCGTCATCAAGCGCTGGAGCTGCACCAGGAGTGGGAGCAGTACCGGGAGTTGGAGCAGCACTACCAGCAAACGAACAGCCTCCCGCTGGCCCCTCTGCAACTACTTTTGGTGGCAGGGGGCGTGGACCTGGCAGGGCAAGAAGGCCCAGAGAGGAGCTTACATGCCACTTCTGCAAGGCAAAGGGCCACTTCATGACTGACTGCGGACCGCTCAGGCAGCTGCAGGCTCTGCATCAAAACATGCAAGCGGCAAGCGTTGGGCCTGCAGCTTACTGGGGCCAGGGAGGCCCACAGTCGTCTCCTCAAGCCTGGTGGGACCATGGATCTGGCCGGGGTGGCCCGCCTTCATCCGCTTCCAGCCCTGGACCACCTTCAGCATATAACTATCCAACAAGTCAACACACGTTTCCGGGGTGGCATTTACCACCTCCACCCGCTCCTTCTGGTGAGGCGATGTTTATCTCTCTCAATGTGCTTGCCCCAACTTCGCATGGAGCTAGCAGCACATCTTGGTTACTAGATAGTGGTGCCTCTGTGCATATAGTCAATGATCTCTCATTGCTCCATAATCCGGTTATGCATGGACAGCCTCTTCCTCTGCACTTGGCAACCTCAAACGCCAAGGGAGGAATCATTGCATATGGGTCTGTATGCCTTGTGAATGCAAGGCACGAAGTATTCTGGCTGCACAATGTGCAGTGTGTTCCTTCTGCGCATACCAACCTCATTTCAGTCACTGGTGCAATTCAGGATGGAGCATCTTTCCTGACTGACACTGCAGGTGGTTACACAGCCATGAAGGGACCTGAAGGGTGGTGTGGAGATATCACCCGCGCACGAGGTCTGTTTTTTTTGGAGTTTGTTAGTCCTGTCAGAGGGCAGCAAGTTGGCTGCAGACATATTGATCACATGGCTGAGGCGTCTCATCTTAGGAAAGGACACGTGTGTAGCGAGAGATCTCTGTGGCATGCTAGGTTAGGTCATCCTGGTGCCAGCAGCATGCAGAGGTTCTCCAAGGAAGATCTGGTTACAGGAATCAATATCTCCCTTGCTCCCTGCTCTGAGTGCCCCAAGCACTGTGAATCGTGTATACAAGGGAAACACTCCAGACCTCCTTTCCCTGTATCTTCCAGGCCTGCACATAACCCACTCGATAGAGTCCATGTGGATACTGTGGGTCCCATATCACCCCCTGCCATCACAGGTGAACGATATTGGGTCACTGTAGTGGATGAAAGTTCACACCAAGTTGCCTCCCTGCCTGTGAAGTCAAAGGATTGCATCCCAAAGGCTGTGATAGACCTGCTCCGTTTTTGGCAGACCCAACGAGGCACGGTTGTGAAGTGTGTGAGGACTGACAGGGGTTCAGAGTTCCTGAACCAGCAATTCAAAGAGTTTTGTGCTCAGCAGGGCACTAAGATGGAGTCCTCAGCGCCCTACACGCCTCAGCAGAATGGGGTGGCGGAGAGGATGAATAGGACCCTGAAGGAGCGAACAAGGACTCTGTTGGTCCATGCTGCAGCAGACCCTTCCCTGTGGAAGGAGGCGCTTGAGACAGCTACCCTCCTCTACAATGTGGGTCCTACTTCAGGCAGGTCCCTGACCCCCATGGAATTATTCTTTGGTGTCAAACCTGATGTGTCTGTGCTGCGCACGTTTGGCTGTGTAGCCCATGTGCACATTCCCAGTGGCCAAAGGTCTGTTTTTGGGCCCAAGACCATCCCTGGGATGTTTACTGGTTATTGTCCCCAGTCTAAAGCGTATCGTGTGTACGTGGGGAATGGAGTGTGGAAGGAGAGTAGGGACGTCAGCTTTATCGAGCACTTGAGGGGGGCTGAGAGAGTGGGTCTATCAAAGGTCCAGCCTGGGTCTGTCTATGATTCTAGGATATCACCCCCCCTTGGCAGTGAGAATCTGGCAACGCCTCAAGCAATTCCCGCTGCTGCTCCACCCACGTTCTGGGATGAGGAGGATGACCATGGAGTGGAGACGCTTTCCACTGGGGCTCCTGGGACCTCTGGACTTTGTGCTGGGGATCAGTCTGGAGACGGGACCATAGCAGCACATGACCAAGGAACCCCACCAGCCTGGATTCTACTGTTGGGACCCCAGAACCATCTCAGCACTCGTGGTCGGTGCTTGAGCATATGCAGAATCTTGCCAGGGGGGGTGTAGAAACTCAATCCCAGGTAGAAAAAATGCAGAAGGTACAAGAGGGGTTGCGAATGCAGGGGAAGTCACAAATTCCCCTTCCTCCAGGGACCACCCTTACAAGGGAGCAGCGTTATGTACAGCGCGTGGCTAGGAGAGAGCATTCTGACATCCCATTGCATGCCCCTGACCCAGGTCAGGCAATTGTGAGTGAGCCAAACATGGTTGGTCTCCCTGATATGCAGGGCAGGTTGAGACAGTCGAGGCTATGTTCGGTGCAGATGTAAGAGATGAGAGTAGTGGGTTAGACATGCCAGCAGCAGGGAAGCTGGTGCCCAATCCCAGTCACTGGCGAGTCATGCTTATGGTGTGCAGGCTGACATTGTAGGCGCAGCTCAGGCAAGTCTGGTGGTGTGCCCAAGTGTGAGTCCAGGAGAGAGAGAGAGCTGCTGCTCCCCTCTGCATTGCGGAAGGTGCGAGAATGTAAGGGTGCTGCACATGAGTCCAGTAGTCAAGGAGAGAGAGAGAGACTTGAGAAGGAATCAGATAATCCCGGCAGTACTGCCCAGTCCCAGCATAAGGTACATAATGTACCTTATTCTGGCAACCAGGGAGAGAGAGAGAGAGAAGGGAACAGCACCAGTAAGGCTGACAGCCCTGCTGCACCACAGCATAAGGTACAGAGTGTACCTTCTGTCAGGTTGGGAAAAGTTCACGTACCCTCAAACTGAGGGAAGCCCAGTGCTCACCTCAGTGGGAGTTTTGGCAGCATGCAATGCAAGAGGAGATGGAGTCTTTAGACACCCATGAGGTTATGCAGTATGTGGAAAGACCCATGGCAGAAAGTTATCCCTGTTCATTGGATTTTTTCTACAAAAAACGATGCACATGGGAATGTCACTCGGTTTAAGCAGATTGGTGCCCAG
>MVGU01001575.1:0-57500 GCA_002005505.1 Botryococcus braunii
ATCGGCGACATAGTTGTCGCTTGACCTTCTTGTTTCTTTGGCTTAGGTGCGTTTGTGATGAGACGAACCAGGACAGGGGCTCCGCGCAAGCGGGTCAGTTTTACGACGCCTAGGAAGCAGATGGTTCCTGCTGGAATCCCTACTTCAGGGCCGAATTTTGTTGATCCTGAGCGTGTAGATGTGTCTACTTTTGTTTCCAAACCTTTATACGAGTCGATGCTGGCTCGGGGCTTTGACCCGGGAGCCACTTACGACACCACTGATGAGGAGGCGGAGAGCCGCCCAGGCAGTGCTGTGGTGCAAGATGCAAGCCGTCTAAGTGATGCATCTCTTCTAGCAGAGATGCGCTCGCGTGGGATGGTCTTCCCAGCACCGTCTCCTGTGGTTCCGGACCCCACCTTGAGGTGTTGGTACCATGGAGATTCAAACAGGGATCCCGGTTCTTCCCGCGTTTGACGAGTTTGTTACCTACCTACGCACCTTTTCTGAGAGTGTTGTGACTCATGTGACGAGTTCGCAACGCTTGCCTGTGTCTGAAACCCCTTTTGGGCTGATCACCCCTGCTTGTGAGCAGTGTGAGGGTAGAGAGACGCATGTTGATGGATCCCATGAGTTAATTGTTTCCTTGAGTTCTGAAGCTGCTCCCATGGCTTGGGAAAGAGTGATTACACGGGCCCTTCCCGGGGATAGGGTAACACTGCTTTGCCCCAGGTCCACAGGTGGGGAGGCTGTAGGGCCAGAACTGCAGGAGCAACGCCATGCGACCATCGTTATCCCTTGGACATCTCTACTGCAGTTATGGGGAGAATCTACTGCGATTCAGGCGCCTCCCACTGTTAAGAGTGTTTTCGGGCGGGACATGGTTGAGGTGTTTGTCATTACTAGGCTTGTAGCTGTACCTAGTAAACTCACCTACCAGCCCCTTCATCATATTGCACAGATGAGCGCAGATTTTACTGTAGCGACTCCTGACTTGTCACATACGTGTATCCAGTTTGAGGGATTGGTGCAGGGTGTTGCATGTAGGGTGCTATTGGATAGTGGTGCTACAGCTAATTTTGTGAGTGAAGAGTTTATGCATGCTCTTGTTTTACCCACTATGCCTCTCAACTCGTTGTTGACAGTGAACCTCGCTGATGGTAGAGCCAAGGTAACTGATCAGGTGTGTGCAGTTGACTTGTCTGTGGGGTCGTTTCAGTTCCGAGTGGATTGTTTGCCGACAGAGCTGCATACCTATGATGTTGTGTTAGGAAAGCCCTGGTTGACAGCGTTTAATCCATGTGTAAATTGGCGCTTGAACACTGTTTGTCTTGTTGATGGTGAAAGCACACATGTTTTGGTGGGTAGTCAGCGTTCTGATGTGCCTAAATATGTGATTTCTGCCATAGAGTTGGATAGATTTGCTTCTGATTTGACAGAATTGTACGTGCTCAAGTTGAAACCTGTACAACGGGATTCTGAACCAATACATGCCCAGCCGGGGTTGGAGGACTTGTTGCAGGAGTTCTCGGATGTCCTATCAGGCTTGCCTGACAGTCTTCCACCACCTCGAGTCGGAGACCACGAAATCCACCTGGAACCTGGTGCTCGACCTCCTGCCTCCCGCATTTACCCGCTGTCGGGAGCTCAGCTTGCTGAGCTTAGGGCACAGCTGCAGGAGTTGCTGGAACGAGGGTACATCAGGCCCAGCTCTAGTCCTTACGGTGCTCCCATCCTTTTTGTCCCCAAGAAGGACGGTGGTTGGCGGTTGTGTATTGACTATCGCGATCTAAACAAATTGACTATAAGAAACCAACACCCGTTGCCACGTATCGATGAAATGTTCGAGCAGTTGTGTGGTAGTAAGCTCTTTACTAAACTTGACTTAGCCTCTGGGTACCACCAGATCCGTATGCATGAGAATAGTATAGAGAAGACTGCTTTTAAGAAAAAGTATGGTCACTATGAATTTACTGTGATGCCCTTTGGTCTGACAAACGCCCCCGCAACGTTTCAATACGTGATGAATACTGTTCTGGCGCCTTACTTAGACAGGTTTGTGCTGGTTTATTTAGATGACATCCTCATTTATAGTAAGTCTTTTGAGGAACACTTGCAACACTTGAGACTTGTACTTCAGGCACTACGAGACCATCAGTTTTTCTGTAAACGCTCCAAGTGTTTGTTTTGCGCACCCGAGGTGGAGTATTTGGGACATGTCATTTCCAGTGAGGGAGTGAGGGTGGACCCGAAGAAGGTTGAGGCTATCATGAATTGGCCCACCCCTACCTGTGTGTCTGAACTTCGTTCGTTCATGGGTCTTCTACAGTTCTATGATACATTTGCAGACCACTTTGCTCATGTTGCCTTCCCTCTTACTGAGTTGTTTAAAAAGGATGCTCCATGGCAATGTGATGACTTGCATGAGAAGGCTTTCCGTGAATTGAAACATCTGATGTGTACTGCTCCTTTGTTTGCTCCCACTAGACTTGCAAAAACCTTTTGTCGTGCATGTGGATGCATCTGCCTTTGCTATTGGGTGTGTGTTTGTAAACTTCTGAGTTCGGCGTTCCCTGTATGACCCGGCACGAGGGTGTTAAGCCCGGCGACACTCTTGTTGTGTGTCGAGTAACAAGCAGTGTCGACTGTGAATGAGGTGACTTGACTGGCAACAGTAAAGTAGCAAACACCCGAAGTGCTTTTGATGTCCCAATCAAGTGCCTCAATCCTTCGAGCCAGGAGCATATAGCCTTTCGAGCAAACCGTGTCCGATTACCTCATCCTCCCTTATTAACGTGCAATTGGTCTAGATTGGTTCTGGCAGAACTCCTAGGTTCTGCCACCTATTACTCATTCTAATAAATGTTCTCCCTGGTGATTGAAGGTGATCTGGCCACTATTACTCTTCTGAGGGAAAGGCACCAAAATGTTCTGTCACTATTATAACACTTCCCCTTGCCTTTTCCTCACAAAAACTTGCCAACCCCAGAGCCTCACGATGTCCTTGAAATACCTGCCTCGTTAAAGGCTTAGTGAATATATCTGCCACATTCCTTGCAGAAGGAACGTATTTCACATCAACTTGACCCAATGCAATAGCTTCCCGCGCAAAGTGGAAGCTGATAGCAATATGCTTAGTATGCTTAGAGAACACTGGATTTCTGAGATGATTGATGCATCCCTGATTATCACAGTGAATCTTGACAATCCATGGGGAAATCCCAATTTCCTCAAGGAATCCCTTCATCCAATTGGCCTCTTTGACAGCTGCACTTGCTGCCATGAACTCAGCTTCTACAGTGGATGTGGCAACTGCAGACTGCTTCTTGCTCCCCCAAACTACAGCTCCACCAAACACTCTGATTACATACCCTGTAGTGGAAAATCGATGATCTTGATTCCCACCATAATCTGCATCAACAAAACCCTCAAGCTCTGTGTCCTTCCCTCCAAGGACCAAAACGAGATCTCTGGTTGCCTTCAGATATTTCAACACTCTGATGGCTTCATTCCAGTGAGCAGTAGTAGGGGTAATCCTGTACCTGGAAAGCACTCCCACAGCCTGTGAAATATCAGGCCTGGTGGTATTTGCGATGTACAACAGTGACCCAACCAGTTCACAGTACCTGTGTCCTGGTGGAAGTGGGCTTCCAGCACCAATGCTGTCACTGTTGTCCTTGGACATAGGTCGCTGTGTGGCCACAAAATCTTTGGTCATAGGGGTGTCGGGCCCCACTGTAACAGGAAAAGTCGCGTGTTATAGGAAAATGACCGGACCACGAGGATTTGGACCTCCATAAAGGTCCCTTCGTGAGTTATGTTCCTCCACGCCAAGAAGTGGCTACTTCACGCGCCAAGGGAGTGACCCTTACTTGACAAGGCGCATTGGCGATGGAGACAGGGACACACTTAGAACAGGATAGAATAAGGCTTTGGCAGAGGAAGGACCGGGCCGGACTGGACGGGTACTGAGGTGGAGCCCAAACAACTTGTAACCATTGTTTTCGCATCCTTTGGCCGTTTCTACTGTATCACTGGTATCGGCGAGAGGGGCCAAATTTTGAGCTCCTCTCGTTGAAAAAATTTCCCAAAGAAGTTTTTCAGAGAATTCTATAGATTCGGATTGGGTTAGTTGTGGTGTGTGTGGCGCTTTTAGGGGCCTACGACTCGGGTCACCGAGTTTAGGGCCCCCACCCGGACTTTCTCGATTTCCTGTGTCACCGAGCCTCGCCAGCACTGACAGCTCAGAAATGGCTAGACGACAAGTCGAAGAGCTGCAGGCTGCTTTGGCCGAGGCCGAGGGGCGTGAAGCGGCAATGGCTGCCGAACTGGCTGAGTTACGACAACAGGCAGAAAACGCTGAAGTTGCGGCTCAAAACCCCGCGAACCCACAGGCAAGAATCCCGACCGTTCGAACCCACTTACCGGAAAAATTCGAGGGACGCAGGGACGATCTCGAACAATTCCTAGACGATGTGAGGTCATATTGTGAACTCACCGGTGTGCCCGCGAACCTCAGGGTTGACTACGCAGTGCGCTGCTTAGGAAAGAGCGTGAAAAAGGTGTGGTTAACAAAAAAAGCAGCTTACGTGAGGCAAAATCCAGGTGCTGTCGTGGATTTAGCTCTCTTTGGGGATCTGTTGTCTTCTGTCTATGATAACACTGATAAGGTTGCAAAGGCAAGGGATAAACTTGATTCCGTATATCAGGGCAACGAATCAGTTGAGAAGTATGTTGAGCGCTTTACAACCTTGCTAGCAGAGGTAGAAGTCAGTGGGGACCTATCCATGGGGGAGAAAATCCATAGGTTTCGTAAAGGCCTACGTGAGGATTTAAAGAAATATTCAGCAATTAACCCTACAACAGGCAAAGGTTTTGATGATTTGGATGCCTTGATAAGTTTACTCACACGGTACGATGCCGCGGTGGGCGGGCCCTTACAGGCAAAGAGACTGAGAACCGGCCCCGGGGCCCCTAACTCAAGCATTGCAACCGCCACCGTTGGCCCAGCACCGCACGTTGCTGGCGTCGGACAGGACTGGACAATCCCCTACTACAGTCATGAATTTGGGATGATGGCAGCTGCACCGATGGTGGCAGCGCCAATCCAGATGGCCCATGGTTACCCTGCGCCGCTCGCCACGGTCGCCGCGATCCAAGGCGCGACTCCTTATCCCCGCAGGGATGGTTTACCTCCCGAGTATCGGAGGGACACTAGAGTTGCCTTTCCCCTCAACAGAAGCTGTTACGCGTGCAATACCCCTGGCCATGAATCTTGGTTTTGCCCACTCAAAAAACTTAGAGAGGACCCTAACGCCTATCTTAATCAACAACAGTGGGACATCTTGCAACACATTGTGAAGGCCAGACAGGAGGTAAACCAGCCTGCTCCACCAATTCCAGGTCTGGCTGGTGATTTGCTGCGGCGACGGGTAGGAGGGGGCCACAACAACTTTAGGTCCCTCGGTGTGGGAGCAGCCCCTATGCAAGGGTGGACAGCTCAGGGTGGGGCCGGACGGGGACGGAGAATCAGAGGACGGGGCCGTGGACGGGGCCGGGCAAGGGGACGCGGTAGGCCATGAGTGGAGTTAGAGAAGGAAACCTCCACACTTTTGTTCCTTGGGAATCTTTTCATTCTTCTATCGAGCAACGTTGTTCTGAGTTTTTGCATTGTTCTTTTTCTAGAGGCCCCTTTGACAATACCCTACCCGATGGAACGTCTAAACCGACATTTGTTGCAGTACCTATAGGTAAAGCGGAGGACACCTTATCCACTTTCGCTCGTGAGCAACAAGCAAATAAACATTTAAGTGCTTGTTTTCTAATGGGTAGTAAAGTGGCGAAATCCAAGGCAGTGTACCCATGGCTAAAAGGCATGAGAGTTATCCTGCAAGGTACCAAGGGACCTGATGTCCCCTACTCCTATGTAGTTTACCATGCCGGACCCAAATTTAGCGTATCTTTTGCTCAAGCTTTTTCAAATAGGCATTTAGCAATGCTTTTTCATGTTAACTGTACTGGTGTGAAGGGCGTCGCTTTAGTCGATACCGGGGCGACGCACTCGTTCGTCAGACATGACTTCCTAGCTACTCTCGGAGTGAGGCTGTCAAAGAAGTGTGTGGATGTCCAGCTTGCAGATGGGCAGACCATGCGCTCGGCGGGGACAGCTAAGCTCAGGGTGCACTTATCTCAAACATATGTGGAACAGAGGGATTTCATTGTCTGCGAAACTCTGTTGGATGGGGTGGACTTAATCCTTGGTGAGGATTTTCTGAAAGAAAGAAAAGCGTTAATTGACTACAATCATGGCGCAGTTCATCTTAAACCGCCTCATTCCTCACACTACATTACACTCCTCAACCCGCTGCCCCCTAGTGAAAGAGGTACCTTACCGGCGCAAAAAGTAAATGTTATAAGTGAGGGTCAAGCTAGGCGGGCTATGCGAAAGGGTTGTCCAGGGTTTTGGGGGGTTGTGCGAGAGGCAAGGAGTGGACAGGACTCAGTTTGTGCAACACACTATCTCCATAGGGTTGCAGTGGCAACTACAGAGGGGGATAATCCTTGGGACGAAGACAGCGGAGCCACCGGCCTAGATTTAAACGAAAACTCCCGGCGTGTTATTGAGGGTATGACTGACAAGCCACAAGACTTGAAGCAATTGTTGTTAGAGTTTTTGGATGTTTTTCCAGAGAAATTGCCAGATTTACCTCCAGACAGGGGCATCTTGCACACTATACCTATGACACCCGGCCATACGCCGCCCTGTCGCCCCACTTATAGGTTGGCTGAACCAGAAGTGGCGGAGTGTCGGAGGCAGGTTGAGGAATTACTAGCACAGGGTTTCATCAGGCCGAGTGCATCACCGTATGGTAGCCCCATATTGTTTGTGAGAAAGAAAGACGGAACATTCCGAATGGTTATAGATTACAGGGCAGTTAATAACTTAACAAGGAAGGACAAATATCCGTTGCCACGGATAGACGATCTTCTGGACAAGCTGCAGGGTTCAAAGTTCTTTACCTCTTTTGATCTCTTGTCAGGTTACCATCAAGTGCGATTACATGAATCCGATGTTCCCAAAACCGCCTTTAGAACACCCTTAGGTTCATTTGAATTTTTGGTGCTTCCTTTTGGTCTCACGAATGCTCCCTCCACGTTTCAGAGACTGATGAACAGTGTGTTTCATGATTTTATTCGAGAGGGTTTTGTTGTGGTTTACCTAGATGATTTGTTGGTATACAGCAAGTCCAGGGAA
Source organism: Botryococcus braunii (assembly GCA_002005505.1). NCBI lineage: Eukaryota > Viridiplantae > Chlorophyta > Trebouxiophyceae > Botryococcus > Botryococcus braunii. The sequence goes on from MVGU01001575.1 coordinate 7,235, forward strand.
CAGCACTTAGAGCACTTAACTCGCATCCTTACTCGGCTGAGAGAGGAAAAACTTTATGCAAAATTATCCAAGTGTGAGTTTTTTGCTGACGAGTTGCGGTATTTGGGACATGTCGTGGGGCGCGACGGCATCAAAGTTGACCCTGCCAAAGTTCGGACTATTGTGGACTGGCCAACACCCACGGGGAGCACGCACGTACGACAATTCTTGGGACTAGCCAACTACTTCCGCAAGTTCGTCCCGGGTTACAGTACGCTTGCGGCCCCCTTAACCCGGCTCACTGGCAAAGTTCCTTGGACGTGGGGAGAAGCTGAAGAGCACGCGTTTCAAAGTTTAAAAGAAACTTTGTCCAATGCTCCTGTACTAGCACTCCCAGACAGTAGCAAGCCTTTCAAAGTGATCTCAGATGCCAGTGACTATGGGGTGGGTGCAGTACTATTGCAAGAAGGTAGACCTGTAGCATACTTCAGTAAAAAGCTTAGTAATGCCGAACGCAATTATTCCACAACTGAGAAAGAGCTTGCAGGTGTGTTGTATGCCCTCAAGGAGTGGAGGTGTTACTTATTAGGGCAAACTTTCACAGTTGTTACGGACCATCGCGCGAATAGTTTTTTTGCAAACCCAAACCCTACTCTCACCCAGACGGGCGCGCTGGGCGGAGTTTCTACAATTATTCGACATCCAATGGGAATATGCGCCGGGATCCACTAACCCTGCTGACCCATTGTCTAGGAGTCCTCACTTAGCCGGGGCCCACGTCCGAGCCCTAGCTCGGGCCCAGGCTGGGGTTCAGGCGTCGGTTCAGGCTAGGGCAGGGCCCCTGGGGGAGCACTCTCCCCCTGTCGGAGTAGGAGCGATGGGGGTTGGGGAGGCTGCAGACTCCACCACCCTACCCACGCCGATGGACGGGTTGAGGGGATGGGGAAGGGTTTTAAGTGAGGCATATGAGATAGATGATTGGCTCCATCGTAAACAAAATCGCCGCAAGTTAAGCTTCCATAGTGGCTTGTGGAAGCGCGGTGCGCGCATTTACGTTCCCTCCCACCATATGAGTTCTGACGGTGTCGAACGTAACCTTCGTAGAGAAATCCTGGAAAATTTGCATGGACCACCTATAGTTGGTCATCCAGGCAGGGACAGGACCCTCGAATTAGTTCAACGTTCCTGGTGGTGGCCAGGGATGGCCGCAGATGTGGCTGACTTTGTGGCCCAATGTGACTCGTGTCAGCGTGTCAAAGCCCCAGCACACTTACCTGCAGGGTTACTACACCCTCTAGAAATACCTGACAGAAAGTGGCAATCAATGTCTATGGACCTAATCACTGGACTGCCAAGAACTAAGGAAGGATATGACGCTATCTGGGTTGCTGTTGATAGGTTGTCAAAGTATGCGCACTTCGCTCCGACGACCACTGACGCAAGTGCAGAAGTGATAGCTCAACTGTTACGGACCCGGGTTTTCACCTTGCATGGGTTTCCCACTCACATTGTATCAGACAGAGATCCTAGGTGGGTGGGTCGCTTCTGTCAAGAGCTCTTTCGGTTGACCGGTTGTCGCTCTGCGCTATCTACAGCGTTTCATCCGCAGACCGACGGTCAAACGGAACGAATTAATAGGATTTTGGAGGATTATTTGCGTCATTACGTCACTGGAAGACACAACGACTGGGATAAACATTTGTGTGAGGCTGAATTTTCTTACAACAACACTTTTCAGCAATCAATCAACACTACTCCATTTAGGTTGACTTTCGGTCAGGATCCCACGATTCCCTTCCAGGAAGTCTATGAAGGTGTGACATCTTCTGTACGTGAGTATGTACCGGCAGCAGCAGAGTTTGTACGAAGGATGAGATGGGATCTAGAAAGAGCGCGGACATGTCTCAAAGCTGCGCAGGACCGCATGAAGGCATATGCGGACGCGAGGAGAAAAGATGCTCCTATTTTAAAAATAGGCCAACCTGTCCTCCTCTCAACAAAGAATCTGAAATTCAAGCATACTCGGACAAGAAAACTCTTACCTCGGTTTATTGGGCCTTTTCCCATCGTCCAGGAGGTATCATCGGTAGCTTTCAGAATTAGGCTTCCAAAAACTCTGAGGGTTCATGATGTCTTCCATGTTTCTATGCTTAAGCCTTATAAGGAAGGTGGGACGGTACAACCTCCTCCTCTACCTGAGATTATTGATGGAGAAGAGGAGTATGAGGTCGAGGCTGTGCTAGCTCATAGGGAACGAAAGTTACGAGGTCGAAAAACTGCGCGAGAATATCTTGTAAAGTGGACCGGGTATCAGGATATTCATAATACTTGGGAGCCAGAGGATAACTTAGAACACGCCAGGGAGGCGTTACAGCGGTACTGGGATTTAACCACGGAGCACAGGCCGGAACAAAAAGAAAAGGTGGACAAGAAACGTAAAGGACGTGGTAAAAATGCTGAGAAGCAGCGGAAGCGCGCTAGGCGCGCTTAGTGCTCTGGCAGGTCGGGTCGGCCCCTCGGTACGTCCTTGGGCCACCTTGGAAGCTCTAAGCTTGGCCCTTAGAGTGTACCCTGGGGGTATCCCAGTACTAGAGCGCACTCGGATGAATAGGACGTAAGCGGGGTAGAATGTCTACCTCGGGTGCGTGCGGTGATGACCGCTCACCCTGGACAGGACTCGTCGAGGTAGGGTGTCGTCTACCTCGGGTGCGTGCGGTGCTGACTGCTCACCCTTGTCAGGTTTCGGACGTCAAGCATGTAATGTCGCGACATCCGTGCTAGCTCGCGCTGTAGCGTAACGCCCGACGCAGATGGGTGGCCCCACTGCCGTTGGGTAGAATTCCTATTGGACAGGACGGGCGAATTTATGTATGGACGGGACAGATTTTACATTGTTATACGGACAGGGCTGGACAAGACAGGACAGGGGTCTGGCTTGGGCTGGGGACGCCAGACTAGTACCCGCGGACAGGACGTGACAGGACCGTACCTCTGCCAAGTGTGTTAGGTGCGTAGTGTAGTTGTTTAGAGTGAGTCTCCCTCTTGGCCGTGACGTCCAAGCTAAGGGGGGGAGGGTGTAACAGGAAAAGTCGCGTGTTATAGGAAAATGACCGGACCACGAGGATTTGGACCTCCATAAAGGTCCCTTCGTGAGTTATGTTCCTCCACGCCAAGAAGTGGCTACTTCACGCGCCAAGGGAGTGACCCTTACTTGACAAGGCGCATTGGCGATGGAGACAGGGACACACTTAGAACAGGATAGAATAAGGCTTTGGCAGAGGAAGGACCGGGCCGGACTGGACGGGTACTGAGGTGGAGCCCAAACAACTTGTAACCATTGTTTTCGCATCCTTTGGCCGTTTCTACTGTATCACCCACAGACTCCAGATCCAGCCCAAATTTCTCAACCAGTGCATCAATTTTAGGGATGCAACTTAATGAAATGAGCCCTTTATCCCTATCTCTCATCACTTGACAGCCCAGAAAATCTTTCACCTCTCCTAAATCATGAATGGTGAACTCTTGCTTGAGTAACCCCTTCAATCTCTCAATCTCTCCCATTCCCTTTGAAACTATCAGTAGATCATCTACATAGATTAACACAAATGACTTTCCTCCATCTACTGAACACTTCACATAGACACCAGCATCACTCTTGCACACTTCATAGCCCATGGTATGCAGCTTCTCATTAAGGGTCTTATGCCATGCCCTTGGAGCTTGCTTCAGGCCATACAATGCCTTCTTCAAGCGACACACTATGTTACCATCCCCATTTTCAAACCCAGGAGGTTGTGTGACATACACCTCCTCCTCTAATTCCCCATTCAGAAACGCAGTCTTGACATCCACCTGGTGAATTTCAAGACCCTCTTGTGCAGCCACTGACAATAAGGCTCTCCTGGACCCATAGCTGCTAGTTGGGGCAAAAACTTCCATGACATCTACTCTAGGAATTTGCCTGCATCCTTGAGCTACCAGCCTAGCCTTGAACCTCAGCACATTGCCATGGGCATCCATTTCACGGAAAAGATCCAATGAACTGGAATCACCTTATGGCCACGAGGTCTGGGACATACTCCATGACCTCGTGGGCATCCAAGGAATTCTGCTCTTCTTGCATAGCAGCCTTCCAATATTCCCACTGAGGGGACTTCTGTGCCTCCCTCAAGCTGGAAGGCACACTAATCTTTCCAAACCGTACCCCTGTGTGCTTCCCCTGATCTGGCTTGTTCTCACTCTCTCTTACACCCACTACTCTTTCGCTGAATGTCGCCGCACTGCACCTGGGTGCAGGTTGTGAGGATTCTGACTTTCCTAGCTGCTCTCTCTCTCTTTCGACTCACAGTTTGCCCCTTCAAGCTTACTGCTTCGCACTCTCACATCATCCTCCCAGACACAGGTATCTCTCGGAAAGCTCTTATAATTGGGCAAATTCTCACACTGTCCAAGCTTCCGATTCACCTCCTCATCCACACTCTTACATGTCTGACGGGTTTCAGCCACGTCAGAGCTCTCACAGGCAATTGAACCACTCTGCACAGCTTGGACACTTGGTCTGCCTTGGTGTTGTGCCATGTCTCTCTCTCTCTCTGTCTGCTCCCCACCAAACATGAGCGCTGGGGCGCAGGCCCAGTCACACCCTCACAAGCAAGCCCTCACTGTGTGGCTGGCACCACCTTGTCTTTGGGCATTACAGACAGAACTCACGTCTCTAACAATCCCTCAGGCACTGAACAGGTCCCACCCATACATCTCAGCTCGCTTGGACCGTTTCAGTCTGATCAGAGACTGTCCCCCTCTCATCACTCACATGTAGCTCAGGTCTCTCAGGATCCTGACTTCTTTCCTGCACTTCCCCTGGTCCCTGTGACTCGGTGTCACATTCAGTCAGCCCCTCTCGCTCACAGCTCTCTCCCTTCTCCTGTGCCAGCAGGAGCTCACGAGCAGCAGTGCGATGCTCATAGCGTTGGGCCCGAGAGGGTCCATTCAAAGGCGGAGTTACAGTAGCAGGAGGTGTATTCCGGAGGGACTGCTGTGCTCGCTCCAAGGTCCGTGGATGCTGCCCACTGTCAGAGCCTCCACGTGCAAGTCGCTGAAGCATATCCAGTGCCCCGGACTGGTCCAGATCTAGCTGCAGTGGTTTCTCACTTGGTCCATGACCAATTTCTGGAGTGCCCTCCTCTTGGGAAGACTTCCCCTGACATGCAGGCTCGGTTGCAGCTTGGTCAGGGGGTCCTGGGAGGGTGCTGTCAGGTCTGCTGCTGGGGCAGGGAGCTCTGACAACCTGATTCTGAGTGCTGCACTGAGGTGAGGAGACTGTCAGGTCGCTGATGTGCTGCTGAGCTGGCAAACCTTCAGGATACGTGAACTGTAGTGGTTGGTCAGGGAGGGTGGACATTCCCACCCGAGAGGCTCCTAGGATGTGTTCCACAAACTGGACATCTCTGCTCTCTCTCCAGACCCCCCCTCCCAGATAAATACGATATGCCTTGGACACTGGGGAATAGCCAGTGAACATGCCAGGCACAGCCTTTGGTGCAAATACCCCCCTGTGCTGATCGGGCACATGCACAAAAGCCAGGCATCCCCACGTACGAAGAAGTGACACATCTGGCTTGTATCTCATGAATAATTCACAAGGGGTGAGAGACCTGCCTGTACTGGGTCCCATATTCAGGAGGATGCAGGCTGTCTCTAGGGCCTCTTTCCACATGACTGGGCTGGCACCAGCAAAATTGAGGAGGGTTCTGTTCGCTCCTTCAAGGTCCTGTTGGCTCGCTCTGCTATCCCGTTCTGCTGGGGTGTGTAGGGGGCAGACATCTCCAGCTTAGTGCCCTGAGATGCACAGAACTCCTTGAATCTGGAATTAATAAATTCTGTACCTCTGTCACACCGAATGCACTTGACAGTTGTCCCTCTTTCTGTCTGCCAAAATAGGATCAGGTCCCTGACAACTGATGATACAGTAGAAACGGCCAAAGGATGCGAAAACAATGGTTACAAGTTGTTTGGGCTCCACCTCAGTACCCGTCCAGTCCGGCCCGGTCCTTCCTCTGCCAAAGCCTTATTCTATCCTGTTCTAAGTGTGTCCCTGTCTCCATCGCCAATGCGCCTTGTCAAGTAAGGGGTCACTCCCTTGGCGCGTGAAGTAGCCACTTCTTGGCGTGGAGGAACATAACTCACGAAGGGACCTTTATGGAGGTCCAAATCCTCGTGGTCCGGTCATTTTCCTATAACACGCGACTATTCCTGTTACACCCTCCCCCCCTTAGCTTGGACGTCACGGCCAAGAGGGAGATTCACTCTAAACAACTACACTACGCACCTAACACACTTGGCAGAGGTACGGTCCTGTCACGTCCTGTCCGCGGGTACTAGTCTGGCGTCCCCAGCCCAAGCCAGACCCCTGTCCTGTCCTGTCTTGTCCAGCCCTGTCCGTATAACAATGTAAAATCTGTCTTGTCCATACATAAATTCGCCCGTCCTGTCCAATAGGAATTCTACCCAACGGCAGTGGGGCCACCCATCTGCGTCGGGCGTTACGCTACAGCGCGAGCTAGCACGGATGTCGCGACATTACATGATTGACGTCCGAAACCTGACAAGGGTGAGCAGTCAACACCGCACGCACCCGAGGTAGACGACACCCTACCTCGACGAGTCCTGTCCAGGGTGAGCGGTCATCACCGCACGCACCCGAGGCAGACATTCTACCCCGCTTACGTCCTATTCATTCGAGTGCGCTCTAGTACTGGGATACCCCCAGGGTACACTCTAAGGGCCAAGCTTAGAGCTTCCAAGGTGGCCCAAGGACGCACCGAGGGGCCGACCCGACCTGCCAGAGCACTAAGCGCGCCTAGCGCGCTTCCGCTGCTTCTCAGCATTTTTACCACGTCCTTTACGTTTCTTGTCCACCTTTTCTTTTTGTTCCGGCCTGTGCTATTCATTCGAGTGCGCTCTAGTACTGGGATACCCCCAGGGTACACTCTAAGGGCCAAGCTTAGAGCTTCCAAGGTGGCCCAAGGACGCACCGAGGGGCCGACCCGACCTGCCAGAGCACTAAGCGCGCCTAGCGCGCTTCCGCTGCTTCTCAGCATTTTTACCACGTCCTTTACGTTTCTTGTCCACCTTTTCTTTTTGTTCCGGCCTGTGCTCCGTGGTTAAATCCCAGTACCGCTGTAACGCCTCCCTGGCGTGTTCTAAGTTATCCTCTGGCTCCCAAGTATTATGAATATCCTGATACCCGGTCCACTTTACAAGATATTCTCGCGCAGTTTTTCGACCTCGTAACTTTCGTTCCCTATGAGCTAGCACAGCCTCGACCTCATACTCCTCTTCTCCATCAATAATCTCAGGTAGAGGAGGAGGTTGTACCGTCCCACCTTCCTTATAAGGCTTAAGCATAGAAACATGGAAGACATCATGAACCCTCAGAGTTTTTGGAAGCCTAATTCTGAAAGCTACCGATGATACCTCCTGGACGATGGGAAAAGGCCCAATAAACCGAGGTAAGAGTTTTCTTGTCCGAGTATGCTTGAATTTCAGATTCTTTGTTGAGAGGAGGACAGGTTGGCCTATTTTTAAAATAGGAGCATCTTTTCTCCTCGCGTCCGCATATGCCTTCATGCGGTCCTGCGCAGCTTTGAGACATGTCCGCGCTCTTTCTAGATCCCATCTCATCCTTCGTACAAACTCTGCTGCTGCCGGTACATACTCACGTACAGAAGATGTCACACCTTCATAGACTTCCTGGAAGGGAATCGTGGGATCCTGACCGAAGGTCAATCTAAAGGGAGTAGTGTTGATTGATTGCTGAAAAGTGTTGTTGTAAGAAAATTCAGCTTCACACAAATGTTTATCCCAGTCGTTGTGTCTTCCAGTGACGTAATGACGCAAATAATCCTCCAAGATCCTATTAATTCGTTCCGTTTGACCGTCGGTCTGCGGATGAAACGCTGTAGATAGCGCAGAGCGACAACTGGTCAACCGAAAGAGCTCTTGACAGAAGCGACCCACCCACCTAGGATCTCTGTCTGATACAATGTGAGTGGGAAACCCATGCAAGGTGAAAACCCGGGTCCGTAACAGTTGAGCTATCACTTCTGCACTTGCGTCAGTGGTCGTCGGAGCGAAGTGCGCATACTTTGACAACCTATCAACAGCAACCCAGATAGCGTCATATCCTTCCTTAGTTCTTGGCAGTCCAGTGATTAGGTCCATAGACATTGATTGCCACTTTCTGTCAGGTATTTCTAGAGGGTGTAGTAACCCTACAGGTAAGTGTGCTGGGGCTTTGACACGCTGACACGAGTCACATTGGGCCACAAAGTCAGCCACATCTGAGGCCATCCCTGGCCACCACCAGGAACGTTGAACTAATTCGAGGGTCCTGTCCCTGCCTGGATGACCAACTATAGGTGGTCCATGCAAATTTTCCAGGATTTCTCTACGAAGGTTACGTTCGACACCGTCAGAACTCATATGGTGGGAGGGAACGTAAATGCGCGCACCGCGCTTCCACAAGCCACTATGGAAGCTTAACTTGCGGCGATTTTGTTTACGATGGAGCCAATTATCTATCTCATATGCCTCACTTAAAACCCTTCCCCATCCCCTCAACCCGTCCATCGGCGTGGGTAGGGTGGTGGAGTCTGCAGCCTCCCCAACCCCCATCGCTCCTACTCCGACAGGGGGAGAGTCCTCCCCCAGGGGCCCTGCCCTAGCCTGAACCGACGCCTGAACCCCAGCCTGGGCCCGAGCTAGGGCTCGGACGTGGGCCCCGGCTAAGTGAGGACTCCTAGACAATGGATCAGCAGGGTTAGTGGATCCCGGCGCATATTCCCATTGGATGTCGAATAACTGTAGAAACTCCGCCCAGCGCGCCCGTCTGGGTGAGAGTAGGGTTTGGGTTTGCAAAAAACTATTCGCGCGATGGTCCGTAACAACTGTGAAAGTTTGCCCTAATAAGTAACACCTCCACTCCTTGAGGGCATACAACACACCTGCAAGCTCTTTCTCAGTTGTGGAATAATTGCGTTCGGCATTACTAAGCTTTTTACTGAAGTATGCTACAGGTCTACCTTCTTGCAATAGTACTGCACCCACCCCATAGTCACTGGCATCTGAGATCACTTTGAAAGGCTTGCTACTGTCTGGGAGTGCTAGTACAGGAGCATTGGACAAAGTTTCTTTTAAACTTTGAAACGCGTGCTCTTCAGCTTCTCCCCACGTCCAAGGAACTTTGCCAGTGAGCCGGGTTAAGGGGGCCGCGAGCGTACTGTAACCCGGGACGAACTTGCGGAAGTAGTTGGCTAGTCCCAAGAATTGTCGTACGTGCGTGCTCCCCGTGGGTGTTGGCCAGTCCACAATAGTCCGAACTTTGGCAGGGTCAACTTTGATGCCGTCGCGCCCCACGACATGTCCCAAATACCGCAACTCGTCAGCAAAAAACTCACACTTGGATAATTTTGCATACAGTTTTTCCTCTCTCAGCCGAGTAAGGATGCGAGTTAAGTGCTCTAAGTGCTGTTCCCTGGACTTGCTGTATACCAACAAATCATCTAGGTAAACCACAACAAAACCTTCTCGAATAAAATCATGAAACACACTGTTCATCAGTCTCTGAAACGTGGAGGGAGCATTCGTGAGACCAAAAGGAAGCACCAAAAATTCAAATGAACCTAAGGGTGTTCTAAAGGCGGTTTTGGGAACATCGGATTCATGTAATCGCACTTGATGGTAACCTGACAAGAGATCAAAAGAGGTAAAGAACTTTGAACCCTGCAGCTTGTCCAGAAGATCGTCTATCCGTGGCAACGGATATTTGTCCTTCCTTGTTAAGTTATTAACTGCCCTGTAATCTATAACCATTCGGAATGTTCCGTCTTTCTTTCTCACAAACAATATGGGGCTACCATACGGTGATGCACTCGGCCTGATGAAACCCTGTGCTAGTAATTCCTCAACCTGCCTCCGACACTCCGCCACTTCTGGTTCAGCCAACCTATAAGTGGGGCGACAGGGCGGCGTATGGCCGGGTGTCATAGGTATAGTGTGCAAGATGCCCCTGTCTGGAGGTAAATCTGGCAATTTCTCTGGAAAAACATCCAAAAACTCTAACAACAATTGCTTCAAGTCTTGTGGCTTGTCAGTCATACCCTCAATAACACGCCGGGAGTTTTCGTTTAAATCTAGGCCGGTGGCTCCGCTGTCTTCGTCCCAAGGATTATCCCCCTCTGTAGTTGCCACTGCAACCCTATGGAGATAGTGTGTTGCACAAACTGAGTCCTGTCCACTCCTTGCCTCTCGCACTACCCCCCAAAACCCTGGACAACCCTTTCGCATAGCCCGCCTAGCTTGACCCTCACTTATAACATTTACTTTTTGCGCCGGTAAGGTACCTCTTTCACTAGGGGGCAGCGGGTTGAGGAGTGTAATGTAGTGTGAGGAATGAGGCGGTTTAAGATGAACTGCGCCATGATTGTAGTCAATTAACGCTTTTCTTTCTTTCAGAAAATCCTCACCAAGGATTAAGTCCACCCCATCCAACAGAGTTTCGCAGACAATGAAATCCCTCTGTTCCACATATGTTTGAGATAAGTGCACCCTGAGCTTAGCTGTCCCCGCCGAGCGCATGGTCTGCCCATCTGCAAGCTGGACATCCACACACTTCTTTGACAGCCTCACTCCGAGAGTAGCTAGGAAGTCATGTCTGACGAACGAGTGCGTCGCCCCGGTATCGACTAAAGCGACGCCCTTCACACCAGTACAGTTAACATGAAAAAGCATTGCTAAATGCCTATTTGAAAAAGCTTGAGCAAAAGATACGCTAAATTTGGGTCCGGCATGGTAAACTACATAGGAGTAGGGGACATCAGGTCCCTTGGTACCTTGCAGGATAACTCTCATGCCTTTTAGCCATGGGTACACTGCCTTGGATTTCGCCACTTTACTACCCATTAGAAAACAAGCACTTAAATGTTTATTTGCTTGTTGCTCACGAGCGAAAGTGGATAAGGTGTCCTCCGCTTTACCTATAGGTACTGCAACAAATGTCGGTTTAGACGTTCCATCGGGTAGGGTATTGTCAAAGGGGCCTCTAGAAAAAGAACAATGCAAAAACTCAGAACAACGTTGCTCGATAGAAGAATGAAAAGATTCCCAAGGAACAAAAGTGTGGAGGTTTCCTTCTCTAACTCCACTCATGGCCTACCGCGTCCCCTTGCCCGGCCCCGTCCACGGCCCCGTCCTCTGATTCTCCGTCCCCGTCCGGCCCCACCCTGTGCTGTCCACCCTTGCATAGGGGCTGCTCCCACACCGAGGGACCTAAAGTTGTTGTGGCCCCCTCCTACCCGTCGCCGCAGCAAATCACCAGCCAGACCTGGAATTGGTGGAGCAGGTTGGTTTACCTCCTGTCTGGCCTTCACAATGTGTTGCAAGATGTCCCACTGTTGTTGATTAAGATAGGCGTTAGGGTCCTCTCTAAGTTTTTTGAGTGGGCAAAACCAAGATTCATGGCCAGGGGTATTGCACGCGTAACAGCTTCTGTTGAGGGGAAAGGCAACTCTAGTGTCCCTCCGATACTCGGGAGGTAAACCATCCCTGCGGGGATAAGGAGTCGCGCCTTGGATCGCGGCGACCGTGGCGAGCGACGCAGGGTAACCATGGGCCATCTGGATTGGCACTGCCACCATCGGTGCAGCTGCCATCATCCCAAATTCATGACTGTAGTAGGGGATTGTCCAGTCCTGTCCGACGCCAGCAACGTGCGGTGCTGGGCCAACGGTGGCGGTTGCAATGCTTGAGTTAGGGCCCCCGGGGCCGGTTCTCAGTCTCTTTGCCTGTAAGGGCCCGCCCACCGCGGCATCGTACCGTGTGAGTAAACTTATCAAGGCATCCAAATCATCAAAACCTTTGCCTGTTGTAGGGTTAATTGCTGAATATTTCTTTAAATCCTCACGTAGGCCTTTACGAAACCTATGGATTTTCTCCCCCATGGATAGGTCCCCACTGACTTCTACCTCTGCTAGCAAGGTTGTAAAGCGCTCAACATACTTCTCAACTGATTCGTTGCCCTGATATACGGAATCAAGTTTATCCCTTGCCTTTGCAACCTTATCAGTGTTATCATAGACAGAAGACAACAGATCCCCAAAGAGAGCTAAATCCACGACAGCACCTGGATTTTGCCTCACGTAAGCTGCTTTTTTTGTTAACCACACCTTTTTCACGCTCTTTCCTAAGCAGCGCACTGCGTAGTCAACCCTGAGGTTCGCGGGCACACCGGTGAGTTCACAATATGACCTCACATCGTCTAGGAATTGTTCGAGATCGTCCCTGCGTCCCTCGAATTTTTCCGGTAAATGCGTTCGAACTGTCGGGATTCTTGCCTGTGGGTTCGCGGGGTTTTGAGCCGCGACTTCAGCGTTTTCTGCCTGTTGTCGTAACTCAGCCAGTTCGGCAGCCATTGCCGCTTCACGCCCCTCGGCCTCGGCTAAAGCAGCCTGCAGCTCTTCGACTTGTCGTCTAGCCATTTCTGAGCTGTCAGTGCTGGCGAGGCTCGATGACACAGGAAATCGAGAAAGTCCGGGTGGGGGCCCTAAACTCGGTGACCCGAGTCGTAGGCCCCTAAAAGCGCCACACACACCACAACTAACCCAATCCGAATCTATAGAATTCTCTGAAAAACTTCTTTGGGAAATTTTTTCAACGAGAGGAGCTCAAAATTTGGCCCCTCTCGCCGATACCAGTGATACAGTAGAAACGGCCAAAGGATGCGAAAACAATGGTTACAAGTTGTTTGGGCTCCACCTCAGTACCCGTCCAGTCCGGCCCGGTCCTTCCTCTGCCAAAGCCTTATTCTATCCTGTTCTAAGTGTGTCCCTGTCTCCATCGCCAATGCGCCTTGTCAAGTAAGGGGTCACTCCCTTGGCGCGTGAAGTAGCCACTTCTTGGCGTGGAGGAACATAACTCACGAAGGGACCTTTATGGAGGTCCAAATCCTCGTGGTCCGGTCATTTTCCTATAACACGCGACTATTCCTGTTACAACTGAGGCAATTACATCCTTTGACTTTACTGGTAGGACAGCCTTCCATCCAGATGCCTCATCAGCTACAGTCACCCAAAAACGTTCCCCAGAGATGGCTGCTGGTGAAATGGGGCCCACAGTGTCAATATGGATTCTGTCAAGAGGATTTATTGCAGGCCTGGAACTTTCACCAAAGGGAGGACGGGTGTGCTTCCCCTCAATGCATGCTTCACAATACTTTGGACAGTTCTCACAGGATGACAGGGAGGTATCAATGCCTGTGACCAGCTGTTCATTGCTCAGGCGCTGCATCCATGGTTCACCTGGATGTCCCATTCTGCTGTGCCACAGAAAGCGTTTCGCACAATCATGCTGCAGGTTCTTCTTGGATTTGCTCTTCACTGCAGTTGCCACGGGTGACAACCATTGCACTGGGGGAACAGATAAGCAGTCATGTACATAATAAAGACCTTTTTCTGCTCTAACGGGCATCTTCCAGCCATTCGGGCCAGAGATTGTGGTAAAAGCACCCATGCTGTCTGTGGTAAAGCAAGCTCCATCACGAAGGGCAGCTGAAACAGACAAGATGTTCATCGTTGCAGAGGGAACACACTGGACATGATGCAGTGTAGTGAGGTGCCGCGTCAGCGCGACGCGTCTCACGTCCCCTGCGCGTAGGATGTGCGCGTAAGCATAATGTTCGTAATGGTGTGCGCGTAGTTCATGTTTCTTCGTGCCCTTTGGGATACGAGTAGATCTCGTTGTCCTTGTGTGTAGGAAAATGACTGTAATATCCTAGTGGGTCTCCTCTCGTCATCCATATCGTTATGCTCGCGAGAGCATCTCGTAGAGGGACGACGTGGCCGGATCCGCGCATAGGTGGACTAGGAACTCGGGTGGTTATCATTGTCTTTGGGTTTGCTGCTACGAGTGAGACATCTAGCATTCTCTACATTGTTCATTATATATTGTTCTTTGGAGACTCGGACGACCTGCGTGAGGAGGGCTGCGAACTTGTAACGGATTGGAACTTCGATTCCTACCTTCGGTGTCACCCTTGCCTGAAACCCTTGCTTAGCTTGTTATAAATCTTAGTTACACGTCTCACTTCGTTAAATTGGTATCGGCGAGGCGGTTAGAGCCTCGAACCGAAAGGAGACGTAGGGAAGGTTGTAATTGCATTGTTCCATTGCAAGATGATGGCGGTTAAACGGAAAGGAAGCAAGTACTCCGGTCTCCCTCTTAAAGAAAAAGAGATTTTGGAAGGTTTGGAAAAGGAAGGTGTTGAAGTCGATGATCTTTTAAAAGAGGAGTCCGAAACGGAATTGCAATTGGCCCCATCGCCCAAACCGACCACACCCAAAACGAAACCCAAACCCACTCCTTTGAAGACACCCTTGACGAAAAATAAGACTAAATCCCTAATTCTACGGTTATTGAAGCGGATTGAGGCCTTGGAGGGAGAACGAGCATCCAAGCGGACGTCATCCACCACTAACGTCGTGCGTGTGCCTACACCAGCCATGTTTACAGGAAAAAGAGGAAGCTTCCAATTCTTTGCTAGTAAGGTGGAATCATATGTGAACATTTCAAATGTGTCAAGGGACAAGTGGGTGGCAGTCGCGCTGCAATGTATGGAGGAGCGACCTACAAAGGTGTGGGGGACATACCTCAAAAGGAAGGAAAGGGAAGGAGGTCAAACAGAGCCAACATGGGAAGACTTTAAAAGTTTTATGGGAAATCGATACGACTCTACAGATTTGGTTATGGCTGCCCGGCAAAAATTAGACCATGTTTATCAAGGGCAAGAAAGCGTTGAAAGATACATAGAAAGGTTTATTTCCTTGTTGAGTGATGTAGAAACCGAATATGACATCTGCGAAAATGATAAAATATATATGTTCCTCAAAGGCCTGAATGCTCCTATTAGAGTTGCTTGCACAGTTAACCCTCAAACTGGTGTCAGGTTCACAAGCCTCGACGCATTGTGCACTTATGTGGTGCAATATGAAAGCAACTTAAAATCAGGGGGGATGCTGAGGGGACAGGAAGGAAGGAAGGTTCTCAACGTTGTGAAGAGGACTCCAACAAGCACGCCGGCATACTTTCCGGGATTCACCCAGGGGCCTGTGCTTGGAGCCGTCGGACACACCGTTGGTGGGAAGTTAGATTCTCGGACAAGCGTCCCCTCCGAGCGCCAGTGTTATTTCTGCAAAAACTTTGGTCACGAGCAATGGCAATGTCAGGCCAAGCGGGACTACTTGCAAAGGAAGAGCAGGCTGAACTGGTGGACATCACCGGGGAGGACGCCTCAAGTGAGGCCGACCTGGCGGACACCGACAAATCTATGGACGACACCCCCGTCGTCACAAAACCCCCCAGTAGTACCGGTATGACTTTCACTCATCAAATAAATGACATGTTGGAAGGCAAGCCACAGGCCCTGAAAGACTTGTTACTTGCAAATGAGGACTTGTTTGCAAAACAACTCCCGGGGTTACCCCCGGAGCGGGAAGTGTTTCACACAATAAATTTGGAAGAAGGACATCGGCCCCCCAATAGGCCCGCGTACCGTCTTGCTCCAAGTGAGCTTGCGGAATGCGAAAAAACGGTTGATGAGTTGTTAAAATTGGGATTGATCAGGCCAAGTTGCTCACCATTTGCATCACCTGTTTTGTTTGTTAGAAAGAAGGATGGAAGTTTGCGTATGGTAATAGACTACCGTCCCCTGAATAAAACTACCATCTCGGATAGGTACCCTCTCCCCAGAATTGACGATCTGTTGGATAGGCTTAAGGGAGCCAAGGTGTTTTCGAGCTTGGACTTGTTGTCTGGGTACCATCAAGTGCGACTTCGCAAGGAGGATGTGCCTGAAACTGCCTTCAGGACCCCTTTTGGCTTGTACGAATTTCTTGTACTTCCCTTTGGTTTGACCAACGCGCCCGCGACATTTCAACGGCTTATGAATGAGGTTTTTCACGACTTTATAAGGGAAGGCTTTGTGGTTGTATACTTGGATGATGTGCTCATTTATAGCAAAACGGAAGAGGAACACCTTCTGCAGTTGGACAGAGTTTTCACCCGTCTACGCGAACACCAACTCCTGGCAAAACTTGTCAAATGCTCTTTCTTTGAGAAACAATTGAAATACTTGGGACACATCATTGGGGAAAATGGGTTGGAAGTGGATATGGATAAAGTCAAGGTGGTGCAGGAGTGGCCTACGCCCACAAACGTAACGGAAGTTAGGAGGTTTCTTGGGTTGTCTAATTACTTTCGAAAGTTTATTCAGAACTACAGTATCCTGGCAACCCCATTGACAGCTCTCTCTGGGGCAAAAGCACCTTGGAAGTGGGGACAGGAACAACAGGAAGCATTTGACAACATAAAGGAAGCTTTGGTAAGTGCCCCTATCTTAACACTCCCGGACGTACGTCGGCCATTTAAGGTAGTGTGCGATGCATGCGATTACGGCGTGGGAGCTGTGCTGTTTCAAGATGGGAAGGTTTGTGCGTATTTCAGTAAAAAGTTGGGAGCAAGCGAGAGGAACTACAGTGCCACGGAACGGGAGTTATTGGCTGTAGTGTATGCTCTCACGGAATGGAGGTGTTATTTGTTAGGTAAGCCAGTAACGGTGGTGACGGATCACAAGTGCAACACCTTCTTGGGTCAACAGGTGGGGCTTAGTCCTCGGAGGGCTCGGTGGGCCGAGCGCCTGCAGGAGTTTGAGATTGAATGGGTATGGGAACCGGGCAAGACCAACATTGCGGATCCGCTCTCCAGGTGTCACTCAACACCCTGGACCTGGGGGGAGGGACAATGGGGCTGCTGTGGCCGGGGCTGCCCTCCGGCGCAAGCGTCGGCGCACCAGTCCGGACTCCCTCACCCCCTCCAGCCGGGATGTCGAGGGTACCCTCACAGCTCAGGTCCGCAAGGTCCCCAAGGTCACGCTCCCGGGGCCCGCTCACGAGACCCCAAGCTCCCTCGGCACGATGGAGCAAATCGGGTTGGCCAGCCCGAGTGAGCTTACCCGCGAGACCGATGGGTACGAATCCCTACTTGGCAAACTTGAGAAGGCTTACACATACGATCCGTGGTTGGCAGCGCGTGCGAATAGAAGGAAGGTTAGTCTAAAGGGAGGCTTTTGGGAGAGGAATGGACGGAAATATGTTCCTGCATTGTTTGAGGAAAGGAAAGATGGGGAACTTGTCGTGGAGAACCTACGACGTGGAATTTTGGAAGCTTTACATGATCCACCTCATGTTGGTCACCCTGGAGTAACTCGCATGTACGAGCTTGTAACAAGGGAATGGTATTGGCCGGGAATGTATGAGGATGTCAAAGCCTATGTTGCTCATTGTGACTCTTGTCAACGAGTCAAGGCTCGGAATACTTTGCCTGCTGGTCTTCTTCACCCCTTACAAATACCAGCAAGGAAGTGGCAAAGTGTGTCTATGGACTTTATTAGCAACCTCCCACAGACCCCAAGTGGAAATGATGCTATTTGATTTGTCGTGGATAGGCTTAACAAGTGTGCTCATTTTGCTGCTACAACAATGAATGCTGATGCTTATACTCTAGCACAATTATTAAGGACATGGGTGTGGATGTATCGTGGATCCCGGGTGTGGTGGCATTGTGGATCACAAGCCACTCACTGGCGAACGCGGCCGCACTCTGGACGATCCGAACGAGCCAAATGAGGATAGCTGGAAATAACTTGCACAGGTCACGCGTTGTTGCCACAATAAAGTGGAAGAATACAGAGAGAGTCACGGGCTCCCGCCATTGCCTCCCAAGGGCACGACTTCTAGGGTCCACCCTTAGGGTCCCGTCGACCGGTTGGCCCTCCTTGGAGGGGTCTCTCTGTATGGCCATATGGACTTTGGATAGGCTGGGGTAAGGCTGCCTTACCCGGTAGGGTTGACCATGGGTCCCTTACCTGGATAGATTTTTGTGCACATTAGGTGTATGGCCTTTTCACTTCACTACCACACCTGATCAATATGGTGCAATACTGGCGTAATACTGGAATATATGTGGAAATTGGACTCCCCTTGGACTCTGGACTTTTGGACATCTGGACTTTTAGCTCTGCCCTTGTGTCTCATTTTGGCTGTTCATCATGTGGACTTTCGTTTTTCTTTCAGTGTTTTGTCTTTTGTTCTGTTAGTCATGCCTGATCCTTGTTCTTATTGCATTATGGTGGGGACCCCGATACGCAGCATTCGGCTGGGGTCTGGCAACACGGGAGGCGGGTTGCCCGTAGGTCTAAGTCTGAGTCTCCGCATGTTGGAAGGTCTTGTTCCTTTGTTTGTCTTGTCTGTTTGTTGTTGCGCTCTGCCTTCTGCGCGGGGACGCACAGGAATAAGGGGGGGAGTATGTAGTGAGGTGCCGCGTCAGCGCGACGCGTCTCACGTCCCCTGCGCGTAGGATGTGCGCGTAAGCATAATGTTCGTAATGGTGTGCGCGTAGTTCATGTTTCTTCGTGCCCTTTGGGATACGAGTAGATCTCGTTGTCCTTGTGTGTAGGAAAATGACTGTAATATCCTAGTGGGTCTCCTCTCGTCATCCATATCGTTATGCTCGCGAGAGCATCTCGTAGAGGGACGACGTGGCCGGATCCGCGCATAGGTGGACTAGGAACTCGGGTGGTTATCATTGTCTTTGGGTTTGCTGCTACGAGTGAGACATCTAGCATTCTCTACATTGTTCATTATATATTGTTCTTTGGAGACTCGGACGACCTGCGTGAGGAGGGCTGCGAACTTGTAACGGATTGGAACTTCGATTCCTACCTTCGGTGTCACCCTTGCCTGAAACCCTTGCTTAGCTTGTTATAAATCTTAGTTACACGTCTCACTTCGTTAAATGCAGCCACAGCGGGATAGATTGCTGGTTCAATAGGCAGATTGATCCAGTGGCAGTAATTCCTCCTGTTGCATCAGACGTGGCTAGTTGCAGGGGGATAGGAGCAGCATGGACTGTGGGAGCATGTAACAGTGACAGATCATTGACAAGATGGACTGACGCTCCACTGTCTACCAACCAGGACTGTTTGGAAATTCTCCCCTTGCATGGTTTGAGGACATTATAGGATACCACGTGTGGCATACCTTCAGGTGGGGGAGAAGGTGGACCAGGTGGTGGGTGCAACAGTGGGAACGCTCCCACTGCAGGGAAGACATGCTGGACTGCTGGAGGGGGCTGGGGTCCTCCAGGAAACTGACCTTGGGGCCACATGCCTGCCAGTTGCTGCACTGCTGCCACCACATTCCTCTGGGTTTCGGCGTCCCTCTGTCTCTTGCGGCAGTCTCTCCAGAAGTGTCCCCTTTTGTGGCAGTAGTTGCATGTACCACGTACTTCCACCTTGGTCTCTGTGTCTGCAGGCTGTCTGGTCTGAGTTACAGCACATGCAGTGGGGGCAGGGGCTGCAGCAGCCTGCACTGGTTGTGCAGTCATGACCACTGCACGCAGATCTGGGTCATCATCGTAGCCCGTTGCTTCTGCTGTGGTGGAGATGAGGTCTGCTAGTTGGTCCAAGGGATAAGCAACGGCTGTAGGCAGTAGTCCAGGGGGGTTGGCAGCTGCTGGCAGGCCCTGCACAATCTGGGTGGCCACGTGCCCATCTAGAAGATCATGTCCATTGCGTTTCAAGCAACCTTTCAGATTAATAATCCTATTGACATACTGAGAGATGGTTTCACCTTGTTTCATGCCACGGGACATCTCCTTTAACCAGTCAGCATTGGCCTGAGTATTGTAGCCTCCCACAAACTTCCTACAAATATACACATATGCATCATATGCCGATGGCTTACTTGACAGCTCCCCCAACCAGTCTTCTGGTACTGATTCATACAGCAACAACAATGCTACGGCATTGTGGGTGGTCCCTGGCATAGCTTGTTGAATGGCTGGCAACGAACCCTTGGCATCATTTGCTGCAGTGAAAGCATTGTCCCACACCACAAAGTTCTGGCCCTTTCGTAGCAGTTTTATATGTACCTTGACCTGAGTGGCAATGACCTTGGGAAGGGTGTCTCCTTCCCCTCTGGAGGTGCTGGGAGTGCAAGGCTCCCTGGTAGGAGTTGATGTGGACTCCTCTCCTGCTGACTAAGATTCTGAACTGGTGCTCGTACCCTTCTTCTTCATGCTGTTCGGACCCTGTCAGTCGTCGCTCCTTTCTGACAGTCTGGAGTCTCCGTCCTCGTCCTCGTCCTCACTGTCGTCCTCTGTGACCCAATCGTCTACGTGAAATTCTCCCCCGCCGTAGAGGATTAGATGATCAATGAAGTCGTCTCCCAGGCTGCTCAAAGATAGCTCAATCGCTGCGTAGGCAGCTTTCTCTGTCCAGTAAGCTTCGTTCGATGGACCTCCCGTTTGCTGTAAGCACCTCTCAAAAATTGCTCGTGTCAGATATCCTGGCTCTCCGTTGATGAATGAGATTTCCCAAACAGTGAATTTATAAGCTGGATATATCGGAAAACGCTCTCGGAACCACTGAGGGGGCGTGAGTGCTCCCCGTCCGTGTGCTTCGTGGACGAAGTCCTTCACCAGGAATGCTCGTTCTTCTATCGTCCGTGGGCCTTTCTCTCCTCCTGCCTTTCTTCGCTCGTTATATGTTGGAGGAGGAGGTGGAGGTGGAGGAGGTCTACTTCCGCCCGTGCTCATACGTCCGGTTTGTCTCTTTCGCGCCATTGCAGACTACTTTGCCCAAGTCATACATTTTTCATGCCTCAGCAGAAAAGTGGTGGGCCCATAACCTGTAAACTTCTGAGTTCGGCGTTCCCTGTATGACCCGGCACGAGGGTGTTAAGCCCGGCGACACTCTTGTTGTGTGTCGAGTAACAAGCAGTGTCGACTGTGAATGAGGTGACTTGACTGGCAACAGTAAAGTAGCAAACACCCGAAGTGCTTTTGATGTCCCAATCAAGTGCCTCAATCCTTCGAGCCAGGAGCATATAGCCTTTCGAGCAAACCGTGTCCGATTACCTCATCCTCCCTTATTAACGTGCAATTGGTCTAGAATGGTTCTGGCAGAACTCCTAGGTTCTGCCACCTATTACTCATTCTAATAAATGTTCTCCCTGGTGATTGAAGGTGATCTGGCCACTATTACTCTTCTGAGGGAAAGGCACCAAAATGTTCTGTCACTATTATAACAGTGTTACAGCAAGATCAAGGTAAGGGACTGCAGCCGATTGCCTTTGAGTCTAGGAAACTGCAGCCCAGTGAGCGAAAGTTGGCTCCATATGACAGAGAATTATTGGCCCTTGTACACGCCCTGCGTAAGTGGAAGCATTTGCTGATTGGGGGGAAGTTTACTGTGTACACTGACCAAAAAGCTTTAAAATTCCTCTTAACTGCACCGACGCGTACTGATCGACAAGAGCGCTTTTTGACTGACATTATGAGGTTCATGCCTGACATTAGATATGTCAAAGGTACTGATAATGTGGTCGCGGACGCGTTGAGTCGGCGCGCAGACTTAGCTACTCTGCATGTCTCCTCTCTTGTGTCAGACACCTTGTTGGAAGAGTTGAGTAAGGGTTATGAAAATGATCCACAGGTCCCTGGTTTGTTGGATCAGGGAACCGTGAGTTGGAAAAGGGGGTTGCTGTATACCGAGCATGACAAGATTTATGTT
The DNA here is from genome assembly GCA_002005505.1 of Botryococcus braunii. Classification (NCBI taxonomy): domain Eukaryota; kingdom Viridiplantae; phylum Chlorophyta; class Trebouxiophyceae; genus Botryococcus; species Botryococcus braunii. Next base: position 28,896 of record MVGU01001575.1, read on the forward strand.
TCAGAAGGCCCTGTGAGGGAGAGGATCCTAGCAGAGTGTCACAGCACACCTTTTTCAGGCCATTTGGGCGCTCACAAGACTGCTGAGCAAGTGTGCAGGTTCTTCTATTGGCCAGCCATGTTGTCTGCCGTACGTCGGTACTGCAGAGAGTGCACTAGCTGTCAACGGATGAAGGGGACTAGCAAAGTACCTTTTGGATTATTGCAGCCCTTGCCTGTACCAGAGTCGCCTTGGGAGAGTGTTTCTTTGGATCTGGTGACAGACCTGCCATTGTGCTGTGGACATGACTCCATCGTAGTCTTTGTCGATCGTTTGACCAAGTTGATTGTCTTAGCGCCTTGTTCTAAAACTGTGAATGCACCTCAGTTGGCTCAGATCTTCATTGACACAGTATTTAGACGGTTTGGCATGCCTACTTCCCTTGTATCTGACAGAGACCCTAGGTTTACTAGTCATTTTTGGAAGGCATTCATGTCGTTACTCGGCACGCAACTGAATATGTCTACTGCGTACCACCCTCAGACCGACGGTCAGACTGAGAGGGCTAATGGGACCGTTGAAGACATGCTGAGAGGGTTTGTGGGTCCCAGGCAAGATGATTGGTGCAAGTATTTGGCCATTGTGGAATTCGCTTACAATAATTCAGTACAGGCCACTACTCAGCATAGCCCCTTTTTCCTGAACCATGGCAGAAACCCTCTTACGCCTTTGTCCACTGCTGTTCCTACGCGCTCGTCGGTGCCCGCCGTTGCTGAATATGTGGGGGACTTGCAGAAGGCTTTGCATAGTGCCAAATCTAATATTTCATCTTCCCAACAGCGCCAGAAATACTATGCTGACAGGAAGAGGAGGGATCATCCTTTCCAGGTTGGAGATTCAGTGTTGTTGGCTGTGCGCCAAAACCAGCTCCCCCCTGGGTTGTCCTCTAAGCTATCAGCTAAGTATATGGGCCCCTTCTGTATCCTGGAAGCTGTAGGTGTGAATGCATTTAAGCTGGAATTGCCTGCTGATTTTAGGATTCACCCTGTTTTTCGTGTGTCTCAATTGAAGCCATACGTATCGTCCACTAACCCTACTGCAGAACCTACAAACCCTGGTCCTTTGTATACAGGCAGACAAGGAGATTACTATGAAGTGGAAACCATCCTGGGCAAGAGGAAATTTGGACGCTCTTGGCGCTTTCTTGTGAAATGGAAAGGCTGGTCAGATCATGATAATTCCTGGGAGGCGCTTCGGAATGTCCGGCACCTGACAGACCTTATCGCGGCTGCGCCAGTACTGCCATGACCTTGCTGGAGCAATGATTTCCTCTTGGCAGCCTGGATCTTCGCCGCATGGGTCTCTGTACTGCGGCTGCGCTTAGACTTGGGAGGGTGGGTTCTGGGTTGGGAGGGTTTGGGGCTAAGAGGGTACTCCTTATGGTGTTTGTGCCGTGCAACTAGGCTCTGTGGACCCTCTTTCAAAAAGCAGTACAACACACAGTACAGCATAAGGTACACTGTACCTTATTTTGCTGGCTTACTGTTCTACTGTACTTGGGTTGAATGATGGGGGGGAGTAATATGGATTGGGAGCCATGCCCCTTGGAATCAACTTATAGTGGTGGACAGTTCTTCCCTCGATGCGACTTTCTATTGGAAGGGAAGGCCCTTAAAGGCCATCTTCTGTGCTACTGGAGGGAATTGTTCCTCTTTTCCCTGCCTGGAGTATCTTCCAATATCTTGTTTCTCTGCAACTTGTAATTGACCCGATGTGTGTGGGTTAATTGCGCAAGATCGGAAGGGTTTCCTTTGCCTTTTTGATCTATCTTCATGATCTGCGTTTCATGAAGAAGGGCCCTTGCCCGTCATCTTCATTCCAAGGGGGAGGGAATGTAAAGACAACCATTACCTTGTACTTCATATGCGTGCATGGGGAGATCCCGTACAGTTCTCTCTGGTTTTCATATATACTTAGATGAACGCGTACATTCTATAATTGGCCGCTCTGCGTCGCATTTAAGACGAGAACTTCACGCATTGTAATCAGTCGCTATCTTCGTCTTCATGAACGGATCTCTTGGCCTCAGTCAAATACTCTTCCGCTGATTGCCATAACAGGGATGCTATTTGCGTCAGGCATCCGAAGGATTATCATTGTATTTCTGGTCATACCCTGGTTCCGTCTTGATTTAAAGTTTTTAACACTTCTAATTTGAGTACTCATTGAAGCATGTGCACCTGAAAATCCGGTTGCAAAGCGATACAATAGCTTTAAAGATGATGGAACGAAGCTCCGCATCAAAAGTATTATATCTTCCCCATCTGCTTGTGTAGTGAAGTCAAACATCAATTACATGTTTCAAGAATAATAAATTTGGTAATACATGTGAGGAAGGAGGTAGAAGATGGAGCAAAAAACCTGCGTTTTTCAAGTGGTACTAAGTCCATCACACCCCTACACCCCCTCCCTCCCTCCCTCCCTCTCTCTTCCCCCCTCCTCTCTTGACCATACCACTACCCCTTTTGATTAGACAACCCTCTTCAGCTACAAAGAATCTGCTCCCCCCCTCCCCCCCTGCGCTGTGTACGACTTTCTCCTTTGATGGCGGCTTTAGCTCCATTTGCATTCAATGCGTGAAGGCTGAAATGAAAAGCAAACTTAAATCACCTTCAGCTTGTTCTCTGCAACTTGCTGGCACTCTTGCTTCATGTGAGGAGGCAATTCCATTTCACGGCACGTGCTTTTTTGGTTAGATCCTAATCGACCTCTTTGGCCTGCTTCAATACATGTACTACATCGTGGCTAGATGCTTCTACTTGTGCTGCAATGATTGGCTTGATCCTGCATGTTTCTTATATTGTTTGGTAGTACACCTCGTTGGCACCCATGCGGTGGCCTTTCTTTTAACATATCTGCAGTCTCATGCGCTATACCCTCGTCCACAAGATGTGGCCTGCCGGACCAGGGTCGGTCACCACCTGAATCATCATCACTTGATCTCCCCCGTGAATTGTCTAAGACCTTGTAGGGGCTGAGTACCTGATCATGTTAATCGCGCTTGACGTTCAAGGTGTTGAAGACCCAGAGCTCTGGCGTGCTATATAGCCAAGACACCACCGCAAGCGCAACGATGTATATACGAGGATCCTCAAGGTAGTACATCCCAGCCTCCACACACACATGTGTTGAGTGCTGGACTTCAATAAGTAATGTGGGTACCCTGGGGTACCCCACGTGACGCACGAGCCCCATGCCTGTTTTTAAACCCTAGCTCCCCTACCCTTCACTCCGCCAAATAAATAAGTACAATCGATTTTTCAACCGCGGATTGTACCCCTTGAAAGGCGTTGCCCGGACCTGGCAGTACCATCACGTGTAGTCCACGTGGGCTACTTCAGTCCAAAAGCTTAGCTCGATGCCCCGAAAAAATCTCGCGCCTTGAGCACGTACAGGAGTGGTGAAGAAGCAAGCCGCAGAGAAGGGTAGCCCAACTACAACCGGTCAGTCTTGGGTCCGCTTGCATTTCCTTTTAAATTAAAAGTAGGCAAAGTATTTGTGTGGGAGTGGAGGAGACGTGCGTGGAGGGGGATGGTGGGGTACCGGATGTTGGCTCCGTTGTAGCAGTTCCAAGGTTAAGTTGCGAATCACAGCTTTTCAGCACTTTTCGGTTCCACATTTGGAGCTACAGTTTAGTAAGTATGCATTTTCAATGTGGTGGGCTGGCTTTATTTGAGGCTTCACTCCTTGATAGAGGCGATGTTGGGCACACGGGCCCGGCAATGCTATTTGTCTGATGGGGGACCGGGCTTAAAGCATGTGGGTTCGAGCGTGCCTAAGTGAAGGAACTCAGATTTTGGGGGCCTTTGGTTGCTTGCGCAATACTACGTTCAATAGTTAAAACCAGCAAAGTTCCAGTTTGCGCAACGAAAATATACTTACTTAGGGACTATTTAACGCTTTTGGCAAAGGGGGACACTGCCTAATGAGTCTGCGGACCAGCTGCAAACCCATTGTACTTATTTATTTGGTGGAGTGGAATTCAGACTGAATTCGATTCGAATTCGCATCGCTCATGTATTCTTGGCAATGCGAATTCAGGCTGAATTCGATACGGATTCGATTGAGGATTTGATGGGGCATAGAGGCTGAATTCGATATGTATTCGATACGGATTCGATTGAGGATTTGATGGGGCGTACAGGCTGAATTCGATATGTATTCGATTCGGTTACATAGCAGTGCAATGTACAGGTCGGATAGTAATGGGTCTGGAATGACATCCGTAGCTCGAGCGAGCTCAGGTTGTTCAGATAGAACTCTTGTTTTACATGGACCATTAGATTCCAGTACTTATAAACCCCATATGTGCCTGTGTATATCCTAACCCGCAAGACTGGGACTTACACGCTTGCAAGCACAAGTGTGTGGCATCTAACTTCTCAAGATACAAGACTGCGCTCTCATCTGGTTCAAGGATGTACGACACGTATCCTAATTATACCCTTGCAAGCATCCCAATGAATGAGTCCAACGGGCCTTACATGGGCAGCTTACTCTGCCCATGTGCCTGATCCATCCTACCCCGCAAGACTCAGACTTACACACTTATTAGTGGCAACTTACTTCTCAAGATACAAGACTGCGCTCTCGTCTGGTTCAAGGATGTACGACACATATCCTAGCTTGGTATACCTATACTATCCTACAGGTATACCCTTGCAAGCATCCCACTGAATGATTCCAAGGGGCGCCATGCATGGGCGCAAGCACCTCAGTACCAATACCAACTGGCCAATTGCCACTAATAACATGTTAAAAGTTGCCAGCATGGTTGTTCATGGACCTTCAAGACATTGAAGTAACACCTTGTGCATTGATCAGATCTAATGAAATCAAAATCATAAAGAGCGCCCGCCCCCCCCCGCGCGCGCGCGCACACGCACACACACACACACACACACACACACACACACACACACACACACACACACACACACACACACACACACACACGCACACACACACAATCCTGTAGATAAGTTCAGTGCCTAATATGCATTATACACAGTTCCCATCATGATCTCTTTCCCACCCTCTGCCCACCCTTTAAGTCTTTGTTAAAAGGATTCAGATAGGACACAGCATCACCACAGCCGAGCCTCCAGGAAGCCCGATCACCACTGAGCGAGCTTCAATTCTCCCAAAGATGCCCCAACTCTCAAAGAAGGCACATCAGGCCAGAATGTGATTCGAAATGCAGGCGCATAGCCCACGGTAGTGTATGACGCAGCCGCATAGATAAGTCGTATTGGACCTAGTGTCCTTGAGTGGCGCTCTGCCCATCTCCACAACCCTGGTTGACAGCCTGTCTGTCTTGGAAAGCGCTCCCACTTTCGTCCTGCAGAGGCAGAGATGCCATCAATAATTATTGGTTACCTATTACTCTTCTAGTGTAAAGTGATTGCTAGTAGCCCCAAAAATTGTGACCAATGCAATGGGGCTTGTGGATGCTCCACCACAAGGAAGGTCCAGACAATTGTGCAGTATTCAAAGCACAAGTTCTTGCATATGTAAAGCACTGACATGGGAATCTCATACTTGTCTGACTAGCAACCATTCTATTTGGAAGGCAGATATCTGGAGGCACATCGATAGGCCTTAGTTGGCTCAAGTTACTGTTCCGCCAAGTAACACCCCCCCCCCCCTTGGGCCAAGGCCCTTTTCATGTAATCAAAGAAGTGGCCTTGGCAAACAGTGGGACAGCAAACATATCCATGCCAAGGCTATATCTGCTCTGCTGCTCTTGACGTGATGCGAGTGCTTTACTGCAGTACTGCAGGCATGAGCGGAATTAGCAGAGTGCTTACTCCATTGGCTCTGTGTCAACAACATTCCCTGTAGTATTGCCAAGCAGTAGATTCGCACCCATCTACGCATCCATAACCCGCCCTACCCCAGAGAAAAATCCCAATGACACAAACTTTGGTATCATGACGTCTGAACGCACATTAACTCAGAACCCCAATGACATTAAATATGAGACCCTATGGGCGGAGTTGGACACACAAGCAATCATACCTTTGGCACTTTGCAAGCTCAGTCCCAGTTTCAACAGATTCTGGATGATGAAAAAGCAGTAGAAGCAGTCCTTTTGCCAGCCAGTCAAAAGGGATCGGGGGACAAGTTTGGCCTTCTAGGCCCTCCTGTTAGGTACATTGAGACTGCTTATCAGCACCAGTTCTTATATCTTGATACCGGTTGCATTATCCTTGCCATGCTAAGAAAATTGACAAGCCCCTCTTGCTACGTGCCACGTCCCCCTGTCTGGCCCCCCCCTTCCCCCCCGGGCCGCTATGTCCCCCGAGCGATGCGGCTGCCCGCGACCATTGTGTGACCCTCAGTGATCCAATGAGATGCACCATCAACATGGCGCCAGTAAGCATAACAGCAACATACAGGGAAGACCCCCCCGGGGGGGGGGGGGGAACCTGAAAAAGACAAGGAGCTGCTATACATGAGCTCTGTATGAACGTTAAGAGCTGGTAGCAGCCAGGAACCAGACTCAACCCATCCAACTACAACATAAGATGATCTTCCCGAATATTTTTGGGAGCAACGGCTTGGCACTGCATGAGCCAAGAAGACAGTAGTATATGTGCTGAGAACCGACGAAGACTCACCTGCAGGCACGAAGACTTGAACAAGATGTATAGAAATTTGAAACACGAATTCTGAAACTGCTACAAGCTGCATCTTGAGAGGTTGAGGAAGATGCAACTCCTTGCGCATCATTTTCCCTGTTGAGATGCAGTTCCTGTGGTTACGTTGGCTGCAGCAAACAGTGGACAAGCCCCTGCATCCAACACATCTCATGATTGTCCCACATCGCCCATTATATGCAAGAGCGCATTAAAAATTACTAAAAAATGCTTGTCACACAAGAGGGGTTGTGTGTGTGTTGTGGCCCGGGGGAGGGGGGGGGGGCAGAGACATTGAGGGCTAGGAGAGGCCTCTCACCCTGCAATGCACTACTGACCAGACCTTCTCCCTGAGGAGTGTTGACAAGTCTTTGAGGAGATCCACCCATGGAGCCAGTAGTGCTTTTAACGCATACATGCTTCATTTGCCCACAGCAGTGTGTATTGCCTGCAGAGAGAATACTAGGAGGTGCAGCATTAACTGCAGCAGATGCACTACTTGAACCACCTTTACGCAGCCTTGCTTAATTTCTATAAGAACATGTATCACCGGTGGGAACCCCCAACACATACTCCGCTTCTCACTATAAGACACACCAGAGGCAGAGGGGGGGCAGACAGGGCAACTGTGTGAATTGGAATTCCGAGCCAGGGTGCCTCTTACCAGCTCCCCTCCTTGAATGGTGCAGCAAAGACTATAGTTTACTTTACATGTGTTAAGTCCAATGGTAGTAATTGGGTAGTCCTTGGCCTGAACGCTTGACTGCATATTGCAGCTTGTGTGTCTGGCAGACGAAGATGTCGTGATGTACACTGACACGCAGCAGGTATCCCCCAAACATCTGCATTCACAGTCCTACATCAAGGCACTATATGAAACTATATTGTTCATGAGATTCTGGGGCACCAACTGGAAGGAACACCAGAACAGTGCCTGCAACAAGTACACCACGGTTCACCAGCATATGATACTTAGCCATTTCTCCTAGAATATGAATTTCTCTGTTAAAAGCAGCAATACTCCTGAGCAAGCCTGACTTAGTGCAAGCGCAATAGCCGGGTGACAGTGGGACGATCTGCGGTAGAAGGACGCGCAGATTCCGAGGTACCACCAATACGAAAGTATAAGAAATGCATAAGAAACGAAATTTAAAGCACGGCAGCATGAAGCAATGCGAACCTGCCTCAAAAAAGCATGGGCGCCAGCTGCGACATCGGACTTTACTTGCAAAGTCCCGGGAGTCCGGAGCATTGTGACTGCCATCAGACATAAAAGCACCTCAGATGGAACAGCAGAACATGAGGAGTGCTATGAGAGCAGAGGCACCCTAAGATTATTGCGAAGCAATCAAACGGCTTCATGTTTCGGAAGGTTCCGTGGAGATCCGGACCGTGTCATCGAACAGTACCGTCAGTATGTTGGTGTACTGCTCTACTGAAAGTTGTAAATCCCCTTCGAGGTAACTACCTCGAAGGGGATTTACAACTCCTCCCCCCCCCCCCCCCCCTCTCTCTCTCTCTCGCTCTCTCTCTCTCTCTCTCTCTCTCTCTCTCTCTCTCTCTCTCTCTCTCTCTCTCTCTCTCTCTCTCTCTCTCTCTCTCTCTCTCTCTCTCCCTCTCTCCCCCTCTCCCCCTCTCCCCCCCTCCTCTCTCTCATTCATGCTGGGCTGCTCATTGTTACTGCACACCCGCAGCCGTCCAGGTGCAAGAGTGCGTGCTGGTGGGGGCGTGCGCGCGTAGTGAACACAGGGAGGACTTGTTTGTATGGAAGGGCTGCATGTACTCGCAAAAGGACTCGGGGTTTTCAGAGGCAACCACCCCACTGCAGGACTCATTACTGCACCTCATTACTAGACAAACCTAGCTGCACTTACTGCCAATTTTCTGTATACCTGGCCAGAAAACATTGCAGCACACTAAAATTTGTGCGTGTTTGCGTTGATGGGCAACTGAATTGGTTTGATAAGGTGCGGGTTGTCACCTGCAAAGGTGCCAGCGTGCTCAAGCTTATCGATCAAAGAATGTATAATTTCTTTTTCGTTATAATAGGCACTGCCAGCACGAGCTGACGAAGCCTTCTTCTTGTGTCTAAAAGCCGTGGCATGGCTGACCCAATTACGGGGATCAAGAACCCTAAAATCTATTACATCACGAGGGGAACATATGCGGCACCGGCACACATGCTGCCTCCTTGATGTCAAATTTCCAACAAAATCTGTAAACCTGACCTTGTTTGCCTTCGGGTCTAGCCTACTGTCCCAGACCCAGGGACCCGCAGACGAATAAGAAGCGATTTGGTTCCTTGCTCGACTCATGATGATTATCAATCTACATCATAGTAGGCTTTCAACTTGCCCTCGCGTGCAAAGCAACGCTTATTGCAGAGGGCGACTTGAACACATCCGTGTCATAGTATGTTACTTATACCTCAGCCAGAAAGTAACGCACAATCCTCTTGGTGATTAAGTCACACGGGCAGCCCAGGACGAATTCGTACTGAATTCGATGTTGTCCTAGGAAGGAAGGAAGGAAGATTACATCCAAAGACCAGCCACTAGGGCTGAAGAGGACGGCAGTACAATGAATGACCCATATCTTAGCCAACTAAGGTCGCACAGCACCAGGGAGAGTGAGGTAGCTCTCCAATGCTCTAGTCACAAATTTGGCAACCCCTTCAAGGTCTTCTTGCCACATAAACGTCTGTACAGATCGACTCCTTTGTTGAAAGAGATGCATAAATTGTTGCCGTACATGTTGTACAGCCGGACAAGTGAACAACAGATGATGTTCATCACCAACGAGCTCTAAGGAGCACCTCGTGCAAATCCTCTGGTCTCGAGGGATGCCTTGTTGTCTACCTTTATCAATAGGAAGGTCATGACACCCTAATCTAAATCGCATAAAGGTCCGCAATGTACAATTAGGAAGGTGGAGTTTGAGCGCACTCTTACGCCGTGGCACATAAGGCGGACGTGTGAACCACCTTTGGTATCTGCAGAATAAGGCTCTTGGGGATGCACAAGTGCGAGGGGAGATGTCCAGGTCATCCCATATCATGTCACTTTTACGGTCTAACAGATCCTTTACCTGTGAAATGTCAATCTGCAAGGCTCTATCAAACCGCACATGGTCAGCTATATAGTATCCTAGTTTCTTAAGTTGTTGCATAAGGGTACCCGAAAACGTTTCTCGGCCTTCTACTATTGCCAACCTAATGTCATGCATGAGGACCTTGTAGTGTAATGAATCAGGTCTCATGGCCGCTATATTGTTCCAAAACCTGGCCATACGTAAGATCCAAGTTGACCACAAAGAAAATATGTTTAATTCACAATTGATTATTTCCTCAGGGATTGTCCGACGCACCCCCAAAATCTGAGCTAGGACCCGCTTGTGCGCATCCAATAGGGGTATACTACGAGGTTTTCCCGAAGACAATTGTCTGCCTTGAAAGCATCTGAATGCCCAGACTTCACATCCATAGGAGATGAGGGGTGGTAGGCAAGCTAAGTACAGTTCTGTCATGAGCATCATTGACATGTTGCAACCGAGATTGCTATAAGCTCTAGTAAGGTCTTCCCATGCTTCCTACATGACTCGCTGGGACAACATCGAATTCGGTATGGATTCACCCCGTGTTGTATAAACTGATAGGTACGTATAGATACGTGATGGCAAACGTACTAGATACAGGGGCGCTATCAGTTTATCAAGTGGTTTTAGGAAACATTGTATAACTTGAATTTCTCCACGTGTGGAGTACAAGTAAGAAGATGCGCCTGATTGCGTGTCAAAGGGTATTGTATTATGTTCAGTTAGGTTGATCATATAAGTGACCTCCATGCAGTACAGGTCTTGTACTAGTGACGGTAAGGTCACAAGGTAAAGACTCCATTGAGTGTGTACGCGTGTATAAGTATGAGATCCCTGGTGCAGCTATAGAGCTACACGTTGGCATAGGGCCAAGTCAGGGTTGTTTATGTGACCATGCAGTACGGTACAGCCTCTCGAAAGGAACTGTACCGTTACCGCCGGTTACGATCAGAAGGCATAGAAACGCCAGATCGCGAGCAAGCTTGGCAGTCGATGGGGTGTGGAATGCATCTGGGCTTCGAGCTCCAAGCTGAATAGTGTTTGCTCTGTATTGAAGGACTGCTTGATATACTGCTGTCACATTCATTTCAATACAGGTAAGCTTGCGATCGCTGGCAAGGGTAACGGTCGCAGTCGTGTGGCTGCGATCGTAGGCGTTAAGCACATGCATACTGATGTTTCTGCTGATTATGAAACATTACATGTGTCTTGTGTTGCAGGAGCTGCATTGCTTGTATGTTACTGTTGTGCGAACAGTAAGGCTATTTGTGTGTGACGAGTTGCACACTGGTTATAGCGGTGAGTACAGATACGTATAACAAGCATGCTCCTGCTGGTTAAATAACTGTTTTGTTTTGATCTCTGATGATCCACATATTGTGCAGATTGGTTGGGAGTAGCCATTAAACTCCTGGGACTGCTGAAGGGCCAAGGGTGTCCTGATCGGAGAGCAGTCGGTACGTACACATATGTGGATAGGTTGCGTGTGTGTTTTATGTGGTTTAGATATATTTTATGGACACTGATGAACCCACAAGTAAATCGTAACGCTCGGGTGCAGGCAGATATAGACGGCAGTGCGAGCACTGGTCTATATAGACATTGAGATTACTTCACAGGTAAATATACGAACAGGTGGTGTTCACCGGTAAATATACCTAAACCATTTGTAACGAGTCGATGGGGTGTGGAATGCATCTGGGCTTCGAGCTCCAAGCTGAATAGTGTTTGCTCTGTATTGAAGGACTGCTTGATATACTGCTGTCACATTCATTTCAATACAGGAGCTGCATTGCTTGTATGTTACTGTTGTGCGAACAGTAAGGCTATTTGTGTGTGACGAGTTGCACACTGGTTATAGCGATTGGTTGGGAGTAGCCATTAAACTCCTGGGACTGCTGAAGGGCCAAGGGTGTCCTGATCGGAGAGCAGTCGGCAGATATAGACGGCAGTGCGAGCACTGGTCTATATAGACATTGAGATTACTTGGTGGTGTTCACAGGAAGTGATTCTCCGACGGCGTACGTACCGCTTACAGTTACGGCATCCTCCAACTAATACATAACACCCCGGGCTGCCATCGATCGCGAGACCCTATGCGAATCCGCATCGAATTCGGCCAGTCGGAAAACGCGTGTCGAAAGCAGGCTCCCTGCTTACCAAATTCAGGACGAATTCGAATCGAAAACGACTATCCAGCGAAATCGACATCGAATTCGCATCGAATTATAGTTGCGAAATCTACTAGTGTTCCAGCAGCAACGTTAGCTAGTTCACAGACTACTACTGTGTACGTCCCACTAGCTACTGAGGGCATGGTCCCTATTACACTACCTGCCTCAACACTGAGCCAGATTTCTAATCCTTCTTTGGTTCAGCCAGCTAGTGTGCAGGTACCATCCACGTATGGAGTGTCAACGTCAGCCTCTGCAATCCCAGCTGGAGGCCCTCCTGGTGGTGGCTACCCATACAGTGCAGGTAGTGGCCCTCCTGGTGGTGGGCCACCATACAGTGGGGGTCCCCCTGGAGGAGCAAGCTCGACCTGGCATCCTCCACCAAACACAGGCAACTACCCGCAATACCCTGTCTATCCGGGCTCTGGTGGGAATGTTCCTGGTGGCTTTGGTGGGGGTGGTCCTGGTGGTCCTGGAGGACCAGGCGGTCCTGGTGGTCCAGGCGGTCCTGGTGGACCAGGTGGTGGTGGTTGGGGTGGCCCTCCTTTCAGTCAAGGGCCACCACAAAGTGCTGGGCAAGGTCAATTTCCAAAAGCTGGTATTCCTGGTCTGCCCACCATAAATCCAACTACTGGTCCTTCTTTCTCTTCTCATCAGAAGTTAAGTCCAAAGATTGAGTTAGTCAAGTTAAATGATACCAATTGGTTGACATGGACAAAGCAAGTGTATGCCATGCTGTGGGAAATGAATGTCAACTACTGTGTTCATGATGACTATCAGGGAGCTTATGATGACTTCAAGGCTCAAACCATTATCACTCAAGCATGTACTGAGCAATATTCTGTTCAGATTACTGACTTGACAAGCTCTTACCAAATGTGGAACAAGCTGCTGCAGGTGTTTAACGCTAGAGCAATAGCCAAGCTGATGAGCCTCCACAGAGAGCAAAGGTTGTTTAACATGAAGCCCGTTGAAAGCCCATCTGATTATGTTTTAAGATGCAGAAAGATTGCAAATAACCTCAAATCACTAGGAGAGCAGTGTTCTGAGGTGTGCCAGTGCTCCGTGATCATAGAAGGCCTCACTGAGGAGTATGAGGTAGAAAGGCGGTTACAGCTGTCTGTGTGCAATAATCTTCCAAATGTACACCAACTTCAGCATGTTCTAGAGTTAACGTATATGGACCTTCAAGCAAAGAAGCCATATAATCCTCCAAACACCTCTGTAAACTTCTGTGTTCGGCGTTCCCTGTATGACCCGGCACGAGGGTGTTAAGCCCGGCGACACTCTTGTTGTGCGTAGAGAAACAAGCAGTGTCGTCTGTGAATGAAGAGACTTGACTGGCAACAGTAAAGTAGCAAACACCCGAAGTGCTTTTGATGTCCCAATCAAGTCTTACAATGCTTATTGCTTTCTCTCGTCACTCGGCAATTCAAACTACTCTATCAACAATGTTACTGATAGTCTGCATTACCAATGTCCGATGAGCTAAGCAATTACACCTTTCTATTGTACCTTATCTAGACCCTTCCTAAACCATTGTTCATGTTCATATGATGTCCTGACAGCAGTTTACCTGTATGACCCGGCACGAGGGTGTTAAGCCCGGCGACACTCTTGTTGTGCGTAGAGAAACAAGCAGTGTCGTCTGTGAATGAAGAGACTTGACTGGCAACAGTAAAGTAGCAAACACCCGAAGTGCTTTTGATGTCCCAATCAAGTGCCTCAATCCTTCGAGCCAGGAGCATATAGCCTTTCGAGCAAACCGTGTCCGGTTACCTCATCCTTTCTTATTAACGTGCAATTGGTCTAGATCGGGTCTGGCAGAACTCCTGGGTTCTGCCACTGATTACTCATTCTACTAACTGTTCTCTCTGGTAATGGAAGATGATCTGGCCACTATTACTCTTCTGAGGGAAAGGCACCAAAATGTTCTGTCACTATTATAACACTTCCCCTTGCCTTTTCCTCACAAAAACTTGGCCAACCCCAGAGCCTCACGATGTCCCTGAAACACCTGCCTTGTCAACGGCTTCGTGAATATATCTGCTACATTCCTTGCAGAAGGAACGTATTTTACATCCACCTGACCCAATGCAATAGCTTCCCGTGCAAAATGGAAGCTGATTGCGATGTGCTTGGTATGCTTAGAAAACACTGGATTTCTGAGATGATTGATGCATCCCTGATTATCACAGTGGATCTTCACAATCCATGGAGAAATCCCAATTTCCTCCAGGAATCCCTTCATCCAATTTGCCTCTTTGACAGCTGCACTTGCTGCCATAAACTCAGCCTCTACAGTGGATGTGGCCACTGCAGACTGCTTTTTGCTTCCCCAAACTACTGCTCCTCCAAACACACGAATTACGTAACCAGTAGTGGAAAACCTGTGATCCTGATCACCACCATAATCTGCATCTACAAAGCCCTCCAGCTCTGTATCCTTTCCTCCAAGTACTAACACAAGATCCCTGGTAGCCATCAGATATTTCAACACTCTGATGGCTTCATTCCTGTGAGCAGTGGTGGGAGTAATCCTATACCTGGAAAGCACTCCCACAGCCTGGGAAATATCAGGCCTTGTGGTGTTGGCAATGTACAACAGTGACCCAACCAGTTCACAATATCTGTGACCTGGTGGTAAGGGACTCCCAGCTCCAATACTGGCACTGTTGTCCTTAGACATAGGTCGCTGTGTGGCCACAAAATCCTTAGTCATAGGGGTGTCAGGCCCCACAGACTCCAGATCCAGCCCAAATTTCTGAACTAGGGCATCTATCTTTGGGATGCAACTCAAGGAAATCAACCCTTTTTCTCTATCTCTCATCACTTGACAGCCCAAGAAATCTTTCACCTCTCCTAGATCATGAATGGTGAACTCCTGCTTCAGCAACCCTTTCACTCTCTCAATCTCACTCATGCCCTTCGAAACTATCAATAGATCATCAACATAAATCAACACAAAGGACTTCCCTCCATCCACAGAACATTTCACATAGACCCCAGCATCACTCTTGCACACCTCATACCCCATGGTATGTAACTTCTCATTAAGGGTCTTATGCCATGCCCTTGGAGCTTGCTTCAGGCCATACAGTGCCTTCTTCAAGGGACACACAGTGTTCCCATCCCCATTCTCAAACCCAGGAGGTTGTGTGACATAAACCTCCTCCTCTAATTCACCATTTAAAAATGCAGTCTTGACATCCACCTGGTGAATTTCAAGACCCTCCTGTGCAGCTACTGACAGCAACGCTCTTCTAGACCCATAACTGCTGGTGGGAGCAAATACCTCCATTACATCCACTCCTGGAATTTGCCTACACCCTTGAGCCACTAGCCTAGCCTTGAATCTAAGCACATTACCGTGAGCATCCATTTTCACTGAGAAAATCCAGTGAACTGGGATGACTTTGTGACCACGAGGTCTTGGAACAAACTCCATCACCTCATGAGCATCTAAGGAGTTTTGCTCCTCCTGCATCGCAGCCTTCCAATATTCCCACTGTGGGGACTGCTGGGCTTCCTTTAAACTGGAAGGCACACTAATCTTCCCAAATCGCACACCAGTGTGCTTCCCCTGATCTTGCTTACTCTTACTCTCACTATCACCCACTACTCTTTCGCTGAATATCGCCGCACTGCAGGTGGGGACTGTGGGCAGCGATCCAGACCCCCCTCTCTGACCTTTCTCTCTCTTAGACTCACAACTTGCCCTCTCAAGCTTGCTGCCAGTCACTCTCACATCATCCTCCCAAACACAGGTACCTCTCGGAAAGCTCTTGTAATTGGGTGAATTCTCGCACTGTCTAGGCTTCCGATTCACCTCCTCAGACACACTCTCACATGGCTGACGGTTTGCAGTCCCGTCTGGACTCTCACAGGCATTTGAACCACACTGCATTGCATGAGCTCTTGGTCTGTCTTGAGATTGTGCCCATGTCTCTCTCTCTCTCTGTCTGCTCCCTGCCAAACATGAGCGCTGGGGCGCAGGCCCAGCAGCACACTCACAAGCATAGCCCACACTTGCGTGGCTGGCACCACATTGTCTCTGGGCATTACAGCCAGGGCTCCCATCACTAACAATTTCCTCAGGCACTGAGCAGGTCCCACCCACGCAACTCAGCTCACTTGGACCATTTTCAGTCTGATCAGAGACTGTCCCCCTCTCATCGCTCACATGTGATGCAGGTCTCTCAGGATCCTGACCTCTTTCCTGCACTTCCCCTGGTCCCTGTGACTCGGTGTCACATTCACTCAACCCCACTCGCTCACAGCTCTCTCCCTTCTCCTGTGCCAGCAGGAGCTCTCGAGCAGCAGTGCGCTGCTCATAACGTTGTGATCTTGTCAATCCATCTGGCTGCTGGCCTTCGTTATCAGACCGCGGATCTCGGAGTGTCTGCTGTGCTCGCCCCAGACACCGTTGGTGTTCTCCACTGTGGGGATTCCTGTTGTGTTAATTAATTTTATGCCTTTCCCTCAGAGGAGTAATAATGGCAAGTCTCCGTATGAAGACAATACCAATTAGGAAAGAGAGGCAGAACCCTGAGTTCTGCCAGGCAATACATGCATTTGAACGAAGACTATCATAACGCAAGTTACAGACACGTTTGTAGAAAGGAGGCATATGGGGCAAGCACGGATAGGGAAGGCACTTGGTTGGAACTATAGTGGCACTCCGGGTGTCTATCAATCAGTTGCTAACCAGTCCTTGACTTGTATATGTCCATGCCTACTTAACAACGCACAAGTAGGAGGACATCGTCTAACACCCTCCGTGCCGCCACCATGCAGGTGACTTAATCCTTATTGTATTCCTGGATTTAGCACTCAGATGAACATTGTTAGAACATGTTAGACATATAGAGTTGAGTTTAGCTCATCGGACAAAGTAATGAACACGACCTGGGTGAGAGCAGGTTAGGCGTGTTTGAACTGCGTCACCTTGTTAGGAGAGATGAGAGATATTGTAACACTTGGTTGGAACTATAGTGGCACTCCGGGTGTCTATCAATCAGTTGCTAACCAGTCCTTGACTTGTATATGTCCATGCCTACTTAACAACGCACAAGTAGGAGGACATCGTCTAACACCCTCCGTGCCGCCACCATGCAGGATACGCCAAGCCCAGAATATTTCAGGTTATGGGCCCACAGGCTCGGATGCTGAGAGTGGGTGGCGCCTAAATCGGAGCTCACTAGACTGTGAATGGCGAAGAAGCGGACAAAGCAAACAGCCAGGAAGACCACCAACCTCAACGTTCCAGCGCGCTTGAGATCAGGACCTCCGTCATACAACGAACTAATCAGAGAAGGAGGACAACGTGGAGACCGCAATCCTGACGAGAGAGCCTTTATCGTCAAAGACTACATCTTTCACCTTCACGTTGGCTGTCCGTTAGCTCAACCCACCTGGTTCAGAAGTAAGATCTTGCTGCTACCTTGCGAGTACTGGAGTTATAAGACAACTGGGGAATTATGACTTCCAAGAAGAAAGGATCATCAGCTAGTGGAGCATCAACGTCAAGCAGTGAACCAGCCTCATCCACACCCATCAGAGAACCGTGTACTCCCAGCACCTCAAGAGGCAGCGGAGATGAGCTGCCCAAGATTATCCCAACAAATGTCAAGGTACACATAAAACTGAAGGAACGGGGGACAAATATTATTGTTTGGAAGAATGCATTTTTGGCAGCAAATGAGTCAAAAGGGTCTTTGCCTGCCATCCTGGAGGCTATGCCTGGTACAGCACATGACGCAGCCGCAATGTTACTGATTTATGAGTCAGTCCCAGAGGAATGGCTGGGACCTCTGTCTAATCTGCCCTCTGCTTATGATGCATATGAGTTCATCTGCAGAAAGTTTATTGGTGGATATAATATCGAGGCCAATGCAGATTGGCTCCAAGAAATGAGCCAGGGAATGAAACATGACGAGACGATTTCGCAATATGTCAACAGAATGATCAACCTGAAGGCATGCCTTGACAGGAACAACCATGCTCTACTGGATGCACACGTTGCAACCCAGATTGTGCAGGGCTTGCCTGATGCAGCTAAAGAGCCAGGAATGATCACAACTGCTGCAGCACAACCCCTGGAGAAGCTGGCTGGACTTCTGCGCAACACAGCAGCTGCAGTGGGTTTTGATGAATATGCTCCTCGCCAACCAAGGGTTTTGGCTCTTGGACAAGGCTCCAGTGGAGCCAATACCCCACCAGCTGCCAGTGCAGTCCATCAGCAGGCCCAACCAACTGTCTCTGAGGCCAAGTCCGAGACTAAGGGCATCTGCAACTACTGCAATAAGAAGGGGCATTACTGGAGGGACTGTCGAAAGAGGAAGCGGGACGAGGAGACCCAACGGAACGTAGTGGCAGCGGTCCAACAATTGCAGGGAATGTGGCCACAGGGACCTCCACATATGGGTGGCCCACACCCTCCTGCAGCCCAGCTGGCGCACCCTGGACTGGATGCCTTTCCGGCATGGTTCCAACCCCCAGCTCCCCCACCTCCACCACCTGGAGGTATGCCATACATAATTTCCCTCAACATCCTGAAGACTCCTGTCAGAAATTCGTCTCTGCAATCCTGGCTGGTGGACAGTGGAGCATCTGTACATCTGGTGAATGATGTGACCCTACTACATAATCCAACTGTGCATGCCAAACCCATCCCATTACATCTGGCCACTTCAGATGCCACTGGAGGAATTGTAGCATCAGGCTCTGTCTGCATCCTCAGTCGAGTGGGAGTTCCCCTGTGGATACATCATGTTCAGTGTGTTCCTTCTGCAACCTCAAACATACTGTCAGTATCTGCAGCATTGCGGGATGGGGCAGTCTTTCGCACAGATGATGTTGGAGCGTTCACTGAAGTCTGTGGTCCAAACAGCTGGAGGTCTCGGATCAGTGCAGAGAAAGGGCTATTTTATATTCATCAAGTTGTAGCTCTGAGTCCCAGTGTTAACCACAGAAGAATTTCAGCTGCTGTGAAGTCCAAAACCCCCACCCAAAACTCACACAACTGTGCCAGACGATACCTCTGGCATAGCAGAATGGGACATCCAGGTGAAACATGGATGCAGCGCCTAACCAATGAGGACCTGGTCTCGGGACTTGATACATCCCTATGTCCCTGCTCCAATTGTCCAGTCTACTGTGAAGCATGTATTGAGGGAAAGACGTCTCGGCCTCCATTTGGAATAAGCAGTAGACCAGCTGTTGAACCACTTGACAGAGTACATATTGACACTGTGGGCCCCATTTTTCCTGCTGCAGTAACTGGTGAACGTTACTGGGTGACTGCTTTGGATGAGTCATCTCAGTTAAAGGCGGTCCTGCCTGTGAAGTCCAAAGATGCCATCAGTGCTGCTGTGAGGGACCTCATTCTATACTGGCAGACCCAGAAGAAAACCAAAGTGAAGTGTGTCCGGTGTGACCGTGGAACTGAATTTCTGAATGCCACGTTCAAAGAATTTTGTGCATCCCAGGGGACTAAATTGGAGACCTCAGCTCCTTACACCCCGCAACAGAATGGAGCGGCTGAAAGAGCCAATCGCACCCTCAAGGAACGTACCAGGACTCTTCTGGCTTTTGCAGCTGCCAGTCCAACGTTGTGGAAGGAGGCCCTGGAAACTGCATGCACCCTACTGAACATGGGTCCCAGTACCGGGAGGGACCGCACGCCATCAGAATTATTTTTTGGCTACAAACCAAATGTAACCCCACTGCGTACCTGGGGTTGCTTGGCCTTTGTGCACATTCCTGATGTCCAGCGCTCTGTGTTTTCCCCTAAAACTGTGCCAGGGATGCTTACTGGTTACTCAGCCTCCTCCAAAGCCTATCGGATCTATGTGGGAGGGGGTATCTGGAAGGAGAGCAGAGATGTGGTTTTCGTGGAGCACCTCAGGGGAGCCTCTCGGGTTGGCATGAGCGTTTCCTCAACACAGTCTACAGAGTTTCTGTGTCCTGAGCCCTCTGCAAGTGACACTCCCCCAGTCTTTCCCGGCACCTCCCCTGGCACAACCAACATCAGCCTTGAGACAGATCTTGATGACCCACACAGTGAGCCTGAGTACCTGCCAGCCTCCAGCAACCTCCCCACACAGCCTGTCACAGGACCCCCCAGTGAGGCTGAGCCCGAGCCTGAATCCAGAAGACTGTGTGACCCAGTGGAGATGGATCAAACCCTGGAGGCAGTACAGGACTTAGCCAGAGGAGTGAGACAGGACTCCCACCTTCGACCGCAGATGGAGCGAGCCCAGGAGGTCCTCAGACCAACTAGGTCTGATTGCCGCAACCACCAATTGGATGGCCTGACCCGGGCTCAACGACACGAACAACGCACTGCCGCCAAAGACCTCCTGCTGCCACAGGAGAAGGGAGAGAGCAGAGAGCGAGAGGGGTTGACTGAATGTGACTCTCTGTCACAGGGACCAGGGGAAGTGCAGCTAGAGGGTGATTCACATGAGGGGCATGAATTGCATGTGAGTGCAGTGAGGGGGGCAGCTACATGCAAAGCTGCAAATGGTCCCGGGGAGCTGAGCAGTATGGGTGGGTCTTGTTCAGTGACTGAGAGAAATGTAAGAGATGTGACCATGCAGAGTTCTTCTGGCAACCCGTCCAGTCAGAGCACTCCTGGACGGGACTGTGGTGGCAGCCACCGGTCAGAGGAAGCATCATATGCTTTCTCTGCACCAGCCAAACATGATTGTGAGCGGGAGACAGGATCTGCATCCTTGACTCCATGTAAGGGACGAGAGGAGGAGGTGAATCAGGAGCACAGACATTGTGGAGACAGACCAAATTACAAGTGCTCACT
Source organism: Botryococcus braunii (assembly GCA_002005505.1). Lineage (NCBI taxonomy): Eukaryota > Viridiplantae > Chlorophyta > Trebouxiophyceae > Botryococcus > Botryococcus braunii. The sequence continues at coordinate 49,664 of MVGU01001575.1, forward strand.
GAGAGGTACCTGTGCCTGGGAGAGTGATGTCAGAGATGTGAGGTCACTCCCAACAGTGACATGCAGTCGGTCTGAGAGGCATGTGGATCACATAAATCAGGGGAAGTATGCAGACACTCTGCCATATCCCGATGTTGCTTGTGAGAGACCTGAAGAGTCTGAACTCTTGCAGGCATGTCAGAGTGTGTCTGAGGAGGTGAATCGGAAGTCTGGACAATGTGAAGGGATTCCAAATTACAAAGACTGTCCGAGAGGTACCTGTGCATGGGAGGATGATGTGAGGGATGAGCAGAGTAACTTGTGCAAAGCCAAGTGTGAGTCCAAGCGAGAGCGTGCTATGAGAGAGCATTCTACTTCTACTGGAGAGCCTGTGATGTGTAACTCAGCGAGTGTCAGTGGAAGAGTAGTGGGTTCTGGACAAAGTGAGAGAAAATCAGGCAATTCAGAGGAAAAGCACACAGGTGTCAGATTTGGGAAAATTCACGTTCCCTCTAATTTGAGAGAAGCACAGATGTCTCCCCAGTGGGAATACTGGAAGGCAGCTATGCAGGAAGAGCAAAATTCTCTAGATACTCATGAGGTCATGGAGTATGTTCCGAGACCTCGTGGACATAAGGTTATTCCAGTTCACTGGATATTTTCAGTGAAAATGGATGCACATGGCAATGTTATGAGATTCAAGGCCAGATTAGTGGCACAGGGATGCAGACAAATCCCTGGAGTGGATGTGATGGAGGTCTTTGCTCCTACTAGTAGCTATGGAGCTAGAAGAGCTCTGCTTGCTGTTGCTGCAAGAGAGGGCTGTGAAATTCATCAGGTGGACGTTAAGACCGCCTTTCTGAATGGTGAGCTCGAGGAGGAAGTATATGTAACGCAACCTCCTGGCTTTGAGAATGGTGATAAGAATATTGTGTGCCGATTGAGAAAGGCGTTGTATGGCCTGAAGCAGGCTCCACGTGCCTGGCACAAAACCCTGAATGACAAACTTGAAGTCATGGGGTATGAGGTGTGCAAGAGTGATGCGGGAGTGTATGTGAGATGCTCTACTGATGGAGGAAAGTCCTATGTGCTGATCTATGTTGATGATCTTCTGATAGTTTCCAAGGGCATGTCAGAAATCGAGAGAGTGAAGGGACTTCTCAAGAAAGAATTCACCATCCATGATCTTGGGGAAGTGAAGGATTTCTTGGGATGTCAAGTGATGAGAGATAGAGATAAAGGGCTGATCACCCTGAGTTGCATCCCTAAAATCGATGCACTTGTAGAGAAATTTGGCTTGGATCTTGAGTCAGTGGGACCTGATACTCCCATGACAAAAGATTTCGTAATGTCCCAAAGGCCTGCACCGAGAGATGGGAGCGACAGCATTGGTGCTGGCAGTCCACTACCTCCAGGTCACCGTTACTGTGAGTTAGTAGGGTCTCTTCTGTATATAGCCAACACCACACGTCCCGATATAGCTCAGGCAGTAGGTGTATTGTCTCGTTATCGCATATCTCCCACCACAGCACATTGGAATGAAGCCATCCGTGTGTTGAAGTATCTGAAAGGAACCCGAGATTTGGTTCTAACTCTCGGAGGGGGGGAGATAGAGCTAGAAGGCTATGTGGATGCCGACTATGGAGGTGATCAGGATCATCGCTTCTCTACCACTGGCTTTGTCCTCACTGTGTTTGGAGGAGCAGTAGTGTGGGGAAGTAAAAAGCAATCTGCTGTTGCCACTTCAACAGTGGAGGCTGAATTCATGGCAGCAAGTGCTGTTGTGAAGGAAGCAAATTGGCTGAGAGGTTTCCTGGAGGAAATTGGAGTGTTACCGTGGATAGTGAAGATTCATTGTGACAACCAAGGGTGTATAAACCACCTGAGGAATCCGGTGTACTCCAAACACACAAAGCATATTGCAATTAGCTGTCATTTCGCACGTGAAGCTATTGCAAAGGGGCAGGTTGAATTCAAGTACATTCAATCTGCTAGAAATGTGGCTGACATTTTTACCAAACCACTAGTTAGACAAGTGTTTCTGGGACATCGTAACTCACTGGGACTGGCCAAGTTTCTGTGAGGTAAAGGCAAGGGGAAGTGTTGTGTTAATTAATTTTATGCCTTTCCCTCAGAGGAGTAATAATGGCAAGTCTCCGTATGAAGACAATACCAATTAGGAAAGAGAGGCAGAACCCTGAGTTCTGCCAGGCAATACATGCATTTGAACGAAGACTATCATAACGCAAGTTACAGACACGTTTGTAGAAAGGAGGCATATGGGGCAAGCACGGATAGGGAAGGCACTTGGTTGGAACTATAGTGGCACTCCGGGTGTCTATCAATCAGTTGCTAACCAGTCCTTGACTTGTATATGTCCATGCCTACTTAACAACGCACAAGTAGGAGGACATCGTCTAACACCCTCCGTGCCGCCACCATGCAGGTGACTTAATCCTTATTGTATTCCTGGATTTAGCACTCAGATGAACATTGTTAGAACATGTTAGACATATAGAGTTGAGTTTAGCTCATCGGACAAAGTAATGAACACGACCTGGGTGAGAGCAGGTTAGGCGTGTTTGAACTGCGTCACCTTGTTAGGAGAGATGAGAGATATTGTAACACTTGGTTGGAACTATAGTGGCACTCCGGGTGTCTATCAATCAGTTGCTAACCAGTCCTTGACTTGTATATGTCCATGCCTACTTAACAACGCACAAGTAGGAGGACATCGTCTAACACCCTCCGTGCCGCCACCATGCAGGATACGCCAAGCCCAGAATATTTCAATTCCCTCTTGCCATTTGATGAAGAGTCTCCAACATGCCGGACTGGTCCAGGTCCAGCGGATGAGTTCCTCCCGGTGATCCAGTGGCAAGATCTGAGGCACCTTCCTCCGGGAGGCACTTCCCCTGACAGTCAGGCTCGGTTGCAGCCTTGTCAGGGGCGTCTGGGAGGGTGCTGTCAGGTCTGTTGCTAGAGCAGGGTATGCTGATCATGCTATCTTGAGTGTGGGGCTGGATGTGACCAGCAGGAAGTTCACTATCCCACTGCTGGAGGTGCAGACCTTCAGGATACGAAAACATCTGTGGCTGTCCAGGCAGAATGTGTATTCCTACTCTGGAGGCCCCCCGAATGTGCTCCACAAATTCCACATCTCTGCTCTCCCGCCAGACTCCTCCTCCTAGATAGATTCGATATGCCTTGGACACTGGTGAATATCCAGTGAACATCCCGGGTACTGCCTTAGGAGCAAATACACCCCTCTGCTGGTCTGGAACATGCACGAATGCCAGACATCCCCAGGTACGTAGAAGGGAGACATCAGGTTTGTATCCCATAAACATTTCACAGGGGGTAAGAGGCCTGCCTGAGCTGGGTCCCATGTTCAGAAGGGTGCAGGCTGTCTCCAGTGCCTCTTTCCACATCACAGGACTGGCTGCTGCAAAGTTGAGAAGTGTCCTGGTTCGCTCCTTGAGGGTTCTGTTGGCCCGCTCTGCTATTCCATTCTTTTGCGGGGTATATGGTGCTGACATCTCCAACTTAGTGCCCTGAGATGCACAGAACTCCTTGAATTTGGTATTAATAAATTCAGTGCCCCTGTCACATCGAATGCATTTCACAGTGGTCCTTCGTTCTGTCTGCCAAAACAGGACAAGATCCCTGACAACCGCTCCGATAACATCCTTTGATTTAACTGGCAAGGCTGCTTTCCATCCTGATGCTTCGTCAACTACTGTCACCCAAAACCGTTCTCCAGTGATTGCGGCTGGAGATATGGGACCCACAGTATCAATGTGAATTCTGTCAAGGGGGTTCACTGCAGGTCTGGAACTTTCCCCAAACGGTGGGCGTGCATGCTTCCCCTCAATACAAGCTTCACAGTACTTGGGGCATTTTTCACAAGGGGGGAGATGTGTGTCTAGGCCAGTGACTAATTGCTGGCTGCTCAGCCGTAGCATCCATGTTTCTCCAGGGTGTCCCAGTCTGCTGTGCCACAGGAACCTTCTAGTGCAGTCGTGCTTCAGGCTTTTCTTACATTTTCTCTTCAGGGCAGCTGTTACTGGGCATGGGGGTTTCCTTGCAGTCACAGGCAAACAGTTGTGTACATAATACAGACCATTCTCTGCACTCACTGGCATCCTCCACCCATTTGGGCCTGTCACTGCTGTAAAGCTGCCCACACCGTCTGTGGCAAGGCAGGCACCATCACGAAGGGCAGCAGATACTGACAGGATATTGGTCGTAGCTGATGGAACACACTGGACATGATGCAGCCACAGTGGTACGTGCTGTGAGGATAATAGACAAACTGAGCCAGTGGCAATGATTTCTCCTGTTGCGTCTGAAGTGGCAAGTTGAAGGGGAATAGGTTTGGTATGTACAGTGGGGGCATGCAGCAGGGACAGGCTGTTCACAAGGTGCACTGACGCTCCACTATCCACAAGCCAAGACTGTTTGGACTGTCTATTGTGGTGAGAGACCAGCACATTGTAGGACACTACGTATGGCATACCTTCTGAAGGGGGAGAGGGAGGACCATGTGGTGGATGCAACAGTGGGAATGCTCCAGCTCCCGGGAAGGCATGCTGCACAGTTGGGGGTGGCTGAGGTGCTCCAAGAAATTGCCCCTGAGGCCACATGCCAGCCAGCTGCTGTACAGCTGCAACTACGTTCCTCTGGGTGTCTGCGTCCCTCTGCCTCTTGCGGCAGTCTCGCCAGAAGTGTCCCCTTTTGTGGCAGTAGTTGCAGGTCCCCCTTATCTCTCCCGTTGCTTCCCCCTCTGCAGGCTGCTTGGGTTGGTTCAGCGCACATGCTGTTGGAGCAGGTACAGGGGCAGGTGGGGTAGGCTGAGCCATCATGACCACTGCCTGTTGCTCCCCATCATCATCATACCCTGAGGCCTCTGCTGTGGTGGAGATTAGGTCTGCCAGCTGATCCAAAGGCTGAGCACCTGCAGTGGGTAGCAATCCTGGTGGGTTGGCTGCTGCTGGAAGTCCCTGCACTATCTGGGTTGCCACGTGACCATCCAGGAGATCGTGTCCATTACGTTTCAGGCAGCTCTTCAGGTTGATCATCCTGGATACATACTGGGATATAGTCTCACCTCTCTTCATGCCCCTTGCCATCTCCTTCAGCCAGTCTGCATTGGCCTGGGGATTGTGTCCCCCAACAAATTTCTTGCAGATAAAAACATACGCATCATAAGCAGAGGGCTTGCTAGATAGCTCCCCCAACCATTCCTCTGGCACTGACTCATACAGCAGGAGCATTGCAGCCGCATTATGGATAGTCCCAGGCATGGCAGACTGAATGGCAGGTAAGGAACCTTTAGCACTATTGGCCGCAGTGAAAGCATTATCCCACACCACAAAGTTCTGGCCCTTACGTAGCAGTTTTATATGTACCTTGACCTGAGTGGCAATGACTGTGGGAAGGGCGTCTCCTTCCCCTCTGGAGGTGCTGGGAGTGCAAGGCTCCCTGGTAGGGGTTGATGTGGACTCCTCTCCTGCTGACTTAGATTCTGAGCTGGTGCTGGTACCCTTCTTCTTCATGCTGTTCGGACTCTGTCAGTCGTCGCTCCTTTCTGACAATCGGGAGTCTCCGTCCTCGTCCTCACTGTCGTCCTCTGTAACCCACTCGTCTACGTGAAATTCTCCCTCGCCGTAGAGAATTAGATGATCAATGAAGTCGTCTCCCAGGCTGCTCAAAGCTAGCTCAATCGCTGCGTAGGCGGCTTTCTCCGTCCAATAAGCTTCGTGCGATGGACCTCCCGTTAGCTGTAAGCACCTCTCAAAAATTGCTCGTGTCAAATATCCTGGGTCTCCGTTGATGAATGAGATTTCCCAGACAGTGAATTTATAGGCTGGATAAATCGGAAAACGCTCTCGGAACCACTGAGGAGGCGCGAGTGCTCCCCGTCCGTGTGCTTCGTGGACGAAGTCCTTCACCAGGAATGCTCGTTCTTCTATCGTCCGTGGGCCTTTCTCTCCTCCTGCCTTTCTTCGCTCGTTATACGTTGGAGGAGGAGGTGGAGGTGGAGGAGGTCTACTTCCGCCCGTGCTCATACGTCCGGTTGGTCTCTTTCGCGCCATCGCAGACGACTATGCCCAAGTCATACATTTTTCATGCCTCAGCAGAAAAGTGGTGGGCCCATAACCTGTAAACTTCTGTGTTCGGCGTTCCCTGTATGACCCGGCACGAGGGTGTTAAGCCCGGCGACACTCTTGTTGTGCGTAGAGAAACAAGCAGTGTCGTCTGTGAATGAAGAGACTTGACTGGCAACAGTAAAGTAGCAAACACCCGAAGTGCTTTTGATGTCCCAATCAAGTCTTACAATGCTTATTGCTTTCTCTCGTCACTCGGCAATTCAAACTACTCTATCAACAATGGTACTGATAGTCTGCATTACCAATGTCCGATGAGCTAAGCAATTACACCTTTCTATTGTACCTTATCTAGACCCTTCCTAAACCATTGTTCATGTTCATATGATGTCCTGACAGCAGTTTACCTGTATGACCCGGCACGAGGGTGTTAAGCCCGGCGACACTCTTGTTGTGCGTAGAGAAACAAGCAGTGTCGTCTGTGAATGAAGAGACTTGACTGGCAACAGTAAAGTAGCAAACACCCGAAGTGCTTTTGATGTCCCAATCAAGTGCCTCAATCCTTCGAGCCAGGAGCATATAGCCTTTCGAGCAAACCGTGTCCGGTTACCTCATCCTTTCTTATTAACGTGCAATTGGTCTAGATCGGGTCTGGCAGAACTCCTGGGTTTTGCCACTGATTACTCATTCTACTAACTGTTCTCTCTGGTAATGGAAGATGATCTGGCCACTATTACTCTTCTGAGGGAAAGGCACCAAAATGTTCTGTCACTATTATAACAACCTCAAACCCCAAACCCTATAGGAATCAAGGTGGGGGTGGTCAGCCTGCAGGCAAGCGAGGTGGTTCAGGTGGGGCTGGTTCGGGTGCTCACTAGGCAGAAGTGCCTCAAAATACTAACCGAGAAGATTCTGGGGCAGGACAACCTGCGTTTCAACAGCAGGGAAGGCCTGTACTAATATGTCAATACTGCACGAATCCAGGGCACACCAAGACAACGTGCCCTAAGCTTGAAGCTCAGGAGAGGAGGGCACAAACCAATTGTGTTCAGAGGGATGCAGTAATCTCTCAACCCTCCTTACCAGGTTGGCTTATAGACTCAGGTTCAACTGATCACATTTCCCCTTCAAGTGATAACATGACCGACTATGTCAAATTTGATGTGCCACAAAGGCTAATTGTGGCAAATGGCAAGTCAGAGGAAATTATAGGTGAAGGCACCATGCAAGTGTTCCTCGAGTCTGGCAGTTCTTTGTTCCTGCACAATGTCAAGCATGTTCCCTCTAGTAAGAAATATCTTCTATCTGTGGGCATATTTAGCTAGATGGCATCAATGTCAACATCATGGGTATTGATTGTTATCTCACAGATGTCAATGGGTACCATTTGGGCAATGCTAAGCATGCTTTCCCTTATCAGTGGCTGGTGGACTTAGCTCTACCAGACAAACATGTCTCCTTCCATCCTGAAACTAAGTTTGTAGAGGCATGCAATGTTCAGGTGATTCACAGGGATGCAGACCTGTGGCATCAGAGGCTGGGACACTTGTCTCCAGCCTATATGGTAAGAATGATGAAGAGCAGAATGGTAAAAGGGATGAAACTCCCTTCTTCTGATTTCTCAAAGTCAATAAGAAACAAAGGTGTCTGCAGTGCTTGTCTGCATGGGAAGCAAACCGTACAACCTTTCAAACCCACACGCACTGCTTGCACCAGTAAGTTAGAGGTTGTGCACATGGACCTTATGG
>MVGU01001575.1:65000-78044 GCA_002005505.1 Botryococcus braunii
CTTTTTCTAAGATGGCCATGGGGAGTATTGGTGGTGCTTACATAATCTCGTCTCCGCGTGTGCCGGGTCATGCACACTTTTTTTTTTATAAGTACCAATGGTACAGGAAAACATTCCCCAACCTAGGGGTGACAGACTGTCACTGACAGTGTAGGGCTCTCGCGCCCATCTTCCTGTTTCTGTTTCACAACAAGGACGCTCCTTCCGGCTTCTTGTAAAGATCGGCAGAGCACTTGCTTTCGGTCCTCTTTTGTAGTGTGCATATAGCGAAAGTCGACGGCAATGTCTTTGTCGTGTTGCAATCTGTAATAAACTAGTCAACTGCTTATGGGGGCTTCCTTTTGCTCACTTAAGGTATGTGTCAAAGTGAAAGCGCAATGCCCTTGATGTCTGCCCTGGCTTCGATCTCCTCTACCGCTCTGTCTCTCGGTCGAAGTTTACAGTCCATGGTTGAGTGGCCTCCCCAAGCTGCTACTTATAATGCTCCATGCCATGAAGTTTTGATTCAGAATAGTATCGTTATTATTTAAGGCAACGGAGTGTGGACAAGGTGACAAAGGAGTCAGGGTGCGGCGTAGAAGAGCATAAAGTGGTTAAAGATAGGTCAGTCAGTAGCAAAGAGCTCGACCAAGGCTCGTCCAGAAGCTTGGAACGCCGCATATACAGTATGGACATTCCAAAAGACGCGTGGACGGCAATCCTGTCATGCCTTGGCGTCAGAGCACTCCTTTTGGAGTCATCGGCAGTGTGCCGTTCGTGGAATGAATTGTCCAAAAGTGATCTGATCTGGGCCACCAGACTTCCCTCTGAATTTCAAAGGCGAGCCACACTCCTGTTCATGCTCGATCCTTACAGTTTAACTGGAAACTGACAGAATTTTGCTAGCTTAAGGTCTCCTTAATGCTCGAGGTGGTGTGGGGAGCAGGAAACAACAAAGATTCCTGCCTCTGTGGCAAATATGGCTTGCACTGTACCGGACGAATCTTCTGGCAGATGCGAATTGGGGCAATCCGACCAACTCACACTCAACGTGGTTGCAGCCCAAAACACGCAAAAGTAAGAATGTGTTTGCTTGTCAAGCAATCTGATTTTCAGGCTAGCTAAGTTGCTTAACAAACCTCTGAAGGGTATGGACGTTTCATTACAAGCAACGTGTCGTAAGGCTTGCTCCAAAAAGCTTCTGAAGGTTGCGATAGTACTCCTTCACAATCGCCTTATCATGCTGGTCTGTATTATGTTTGATCTTAACCAGTTGAACTGTAATCAACCTGGTAAGTTTGCCTTGCAAACCTTTTATGGTACAGGTTTCAGTCAGCTGCCATTGTTATTTGGGACACACTTCGTGATCAATGACCTGACTTTTCAGAATTTAAGGGCTGGATGGTCTGCTCTGGGAACTCTAGATTTGTGCGATAAGGGATTTGAAAGGGTCCACACTGAAGGAGAAGATATGTTACCTCCACATTGGAGTGAGTGGGGCGGGGTCGCCTCGGGACGAGCGAGTAAAGGGATGTGCGCATGCACATGGGAGCAACCGGAGGGCTTGCAAAAGAGAGGAGTGGAATGATATGTGCAAGGTGCTCTGAATTGGAAAGAAGGTGGGGTGGCATGGGGAAGCAGGAGTGGATTTGCTCATGCATGTGATGTCTTAGGAGGGGTGGGGCTGCGTAGGGGAAAGAGAGTGGATATGTACAAGGCGGGGGAGGGACCCTTTGTTTTTGGAGGTCCCGCCTATCGGGGTACCAATGGAAGTCAAACTGGTGCTGCCTACTCTGGATGCATTTATGCAAGGAAATTGTCACCTCATTCGCACGGACTGTGCACTGGCTACGTCCTGTGAATGGTCTGAAATAGCTCAGGTGCCAGCTCGGCCCACTCGGGCCCTTTTTTACTACAATCTGGTCCTCCGCCCCCCTTTTCATTCCCATCGTCCTTTCTCCTCTCCCGGTCCCCGCTCGTGCCTCTCTCTCTCTCTCTCTCTCTCTCTCTCTCTCTCTCTCTCTCTCTCTCTCTCTCTCTCTCTCTCTCTCTCTCTCTCTCTCTCTCTCTCTCTGTGTGTGTGTGTGTGTGTGTGTGTGTGTGTGTGTGTGTGTGTGTGTGTGTGTGTGTGTGTGTGTGTGTTTTGTGTGTGTTGTGTGTGTGTGTTTGTTTGTTTTTGTTGGGGGGGGGGGGTGGTTGGCTGGGTGGGTGGGAGGAGGGAAGCAGATGCAGGAGATTTTCTTGGAAACCTGACTGCCCTCCTGAAAGAATGGGCGGCATACAGGCAGTGGACCTGGTTGGCCACTTGAAAGGATTAGGGCTCAGCCGAGCAGCGAGCGAGCATGTGCTGGACTCTGGCTTCTCCCTGCACCTCACCCTCTGGTATTTCCCAGCTGCCAGCTACCTAGGCTCTAGGAGTTCCCATTCCTCATCAAGTATGAATCCAGCCTGCAACCATTTTTACAGTTTCCTACGCCTCACTGTCCATTCAACCACCCAATTGGTTCTAGACCAGATCCAGCCTGGCTGAGTTGACCGTCACCAGCTGTCCCACCCATTCCGACTTTCGCCCCACCAACTCAGACTCCACCCTGCCTGTACCTGGGAAAGTGGTACTCCCCCTGCATTCCACAACATGGCATTCCCTGCTATGCATAATTCTTCATCCTGCGGTGCTCCCGCTGCATTTTTCACATGTAGCTTGCCATCTGATCGCCACCAGAATGCAGGGCGGGCAGGCAGGTATGGGTTTCTCCAGTGCAACGGCGCTGGTTAAAATCTAGCTCTTGTGATCCTCACTCTGCATGGACCCTTACTGTTTGCTGGGTCTTAGTTAGCCTTACACCTGCCCATGTTGCATGTCTGGCCTTGCCTGCTCAGTCACCTTGGGGCCCCTTTGACTTCATTCGTACAGCATACTAACCTTGACTGCAATGCTTAATCAACAGATGTAGATAGAACACGATATTATGCAAAGCACTGCCATTTTCCCGCACAGATGCTCAGATAGATCTTGGCTTGATCTCTTAGTGGATTCTAGTGTGCAAGAGTGTCGAATGTGCAAGGGTGGCTTGTTGAACTGCAAGGAAGTGCCCAACTGAGTGCTGTGTCTCTGACTGCATCTGTGCAAGAAACTGTTCGGTTATCTCGTTGGTTTTGCTTGACACATTAAAAGAAGGCATTGCTGTTGCATGATGACACATACCTGTTGCCAAAATCTGCTTTCCAAATACAAAATCTTTTGTGCAACCACAAGGCTGTGGATTTTCAAAGCCTTGGAAGGAGATTGCATTAAGGGGTATGTTCAGTGTTGAGGGCATGATGCTGAGGTGAGAGGTCGCATGGTCTGAGACAGTGATTAGACTGTACTCCCTACCAAACCGCTTTCCCTATTGTTAAATGCATACAAAGCACCACTTTCAGAGTTTGCGGCGGACTATTGTTCCCTTTGGAGAGGGCAAGGGCTGAGACCTGGAAATGGGTTGCCCATCGGAGAAGGACAGCGACTCGTGGGGATAAGGAAGGGGAGGCCATGGTGCTGCTGACCCTGGACAATGCTGAGAGGGAAATTCCTCGGTGTAATGGTAAGGGTTCTTCCTTCAAATTACTTTTCTAAGGCATTTGTTGCAGATCTCTGCATCTGCTGGGGTTGATTCATCTGTCTATATGCCACGGTCTGGATGTTGCCATGAGTGCTTGGAAATGTTTCAAATGTGTGACCTATTGTCCTGCCCCCCCCCCTCTCTCTCCCTCCCCCTCTCTCACCCCCTCCCTCCCTTCCTTCCCCTCCCCCTCGCTGTGCAGTTTTACACATATGGGTGCTCTGTGTGAGCGCGCGCGCGTGTGTGTGTGTGTGTGTGTGTGTGTGTGTGTGTGTGTGTGTGTGTGTGTGTGTGTGTGTGTGTGTTTGGGGGTGGGGGTGTTGCATGGGAGTGTGCACGCTGTGCTCACGTTGTGTGTATGTGTTTGTGATGATGTGTATGCAAGTGTGTCTGCGTGCACGAGCTGTGCATCGCGCGCGCATGTGTGTGTGTGTGTGTGTGTGTGTGTGTGTGTGTGTGTGTGTGTGTGTGTGTGTGTGTGTGTGTGTGTGTGTGTGTGTGTGTGTTTGGGGGTGGGGTGGTTGCATGGGAGTGTGCACGCCGTGCTCACGTTGTGTGTATGTGTTTGTGATGATGTGTATGCAAGTGTGTCTGCGTGCACGAGCTGTGCATCGCGCGCGCATGTGTGTGTGTGTGTGTGTGTGTGTGTGTGCGCGCGCGCGCGCGCGCGCGCGTGCATGCTTGGTCATTCTCAACACCTTCAGTAATCACAAGTCAGGAAGGCAGGTGCTGCACAGCTCGTCCAGCAGGAGCGCGCGATGGGGAGGCCTGGATTCACGACTGGAGGCAGGATGCCATTGCGCACGTCAGTCGAGAGCTGTTTTCTTTGGATCAGGAATGGAGGCAGATTCATCTGCACCTGTCTGCACTGGAGAAGGGTTCTCGTCGAGCCACTGTGGTGCTACGCGGGCGGGACACCAATGATCGGCGTGGAAACTATGGTCCCAAGTTTATGGCCCCGCAACTTAGGTTCAATAGCTCGTGAGACGAGTCTTCAATGGATTTCCACTAAAACGCTCAATTTATTGACTAATGTACAGCACCAAGCTCGTGGCATGGGTCTTCGACAGAGGCCTGCGCTGATACGTATGTTCTTACATACGTAACTGCTAGCGGACAGTACCGGTTAGCTGTGCGTTTTGGGACCAGTCTTCTGTGGTGCTGAACAATGTGTGTGTGTGTGTGTGTGTGTGTGTGTGTGTGTGTGTGTGTGTGTGTGTGTGTGTGTGTGTGTGTGTGTGTGTGTGTGCGCGCGCGCGCACACATGAATGTGCATGCGTGTGGATACATGGGCTGAAGTGCAGTCCTGAATGTGGGGCCTTAGCAGCGGAACCTTGGCTGCACATTGGCTGAAGTCCGGTTCCTCTGCTTGTGTGACAAGTCTGGATTCTGATGGGGGCCGTGGTTGCGCGATTGTTTACATTGTACATTGCTTTTGTCGCTGCAGGCTGGGCGAGGTAGTATGTGTCCGTTGCCATTGCAGAAGCGAAGCCGTTTGGCTGATAGAGTTGCGTGGCTAGATAGTGTAGGAAACCGAGCACATCAGCGGATGATCCATACAATACAAATATCCAGCGAGGATATGCTACATGTAAGGGAATATGCTCTATTCTCCGAAACGCACTTTTAAGTGTTGCATCGGGGAGAGGTACATTTTAAGGGTTGCAGTACAGAAAAGGAATGAGTTGCGTTAAGGTGCGCAAGAAGTCAATATTTCACTTCCTCCTCCTCCACCCCCTACCTCTTGCGGCTCACGCGCTCTCTCTCGATCTCTCCCCCCCTCTCTCTCCCCCCCCCTCTCTCTCTCTCTCTCTCTCTCTCTCTCTCTCTCTCTCTCTCTCTCTCTCTCTCTCTCTCTCTCTCTCTCTCTCTCTCTCTCTCTCTCTCTCTCTCTCTCTCCTCCCCCCCTCCCTCCCTCCCCCCCCCCCCCCCTCCCCCCCCCCCTCCCCCCCCCTCCTCCCCCCCCCCCCCCTCCCCCCCCTCCCCCCCTCTCTCTCTCTCTCCTCTCTCCTCTCTCTCCTCTCCTCTCTCTCCCTCTCTCTCTCTCCTGTGTGTGTGTGTGTGTTGTGTGTGTGTGTGTGTGTGTGTGTGTGTGTTCATGTTTCACCCGTCACAGCTGCCCATGGCCCCTGGCTTCCACGTACCGGCACGTAGGATACGTGGTTTGCGTTTAGGATATGCTTATTTATGTTTACTAGCTGCTTTGTAAAAGCCCAAAGGCAGTAGGATGCGGGCTTGCCATCACAACCAACGTGTATAAAGTCAACTATGTCAGCACATGAACGAGTGAGAAGCAAGACCATCACTGGTTGCTGGAAGCAGGACACTGTGTCCTGAAAAGCAGTTGAGTACTCCGCACGTTTGATTCCTAATTAGGTTTTTATGAAACCTACTTTCAATATAAAACATGTCGAAGAGATGGCCATCGCTTTTGGACACTACCACGACTGACGTGAAATTCCAGATTGTTGAGTTCTGAACATTATTATTGAATGCCTTGTGCTTTAAGTGATCTTCATGTGTGCACTATTAGGATATGGGTCCATTGAGAACATAAGGTACCTTGAGACACGGCAGATTCTGGACGTTTTCGAACATAAGGTACAATCCTATCTAGATCACACGTTTGTCGGATGAACTCTTAAGGCTGCCCCACCGGAGTGAATACCAACTGGTTGTGAAAGATGCTGGGCATCACCAGATGCTAGTCTTGTCCGACAGTTGTGTGTGGCACTCAGCAGACAGTCGTACGGACTGTAGCTGGAGTAACTTCGTCTATTGACGACCTGTCTGCTTTGTACAGGTACGGTGCGGCAGTGTGTGTTGTATCATTGTTGCTATTGTGAGAGTGAACAAGCTTAGTGTACCCTGTAGTCACTCAAACAGATAAGGGACAGTGACTTCAGGGAGTATAGGCATGTACTTGAACGTAGCCGTCTAGAGCCTTATCTAGTGATTGCTTGATCGGTGCTTGTGTACAAGATAATGATGTAACGGAACTGGTTGTGAAAGATGCTGGGCATCACCAGATGCTAGTCTTGTCCGACAGTTGTGTGTGGCACTCAGCAGACAGTCGTACGGACTGTAGCTGGAGTAACTTCGTCTATTGACGACCTGTCTGCTTTGTACAGGGAAAGCCGATTGCCCATAACCTTTCACAGGTTATGGGCCCACGCCCTTCCAGCTGAGCCAAGTAAAAGCAGGAGTGAAGGTCGTCTACGGATGGGTCAGACGTAAGCGTCAACAAAGGAGCTCGAGCATGGCGCAGCGGCGCAAGGGAACTCGAGTGTACCAGGACCATTATCTTACTCACAGTTTACCTTTCTGGGAAATTCATAATTGAAGTTTTAGCTGTGCTTTATCATTCATAGACGTTGTCTAGAAGCACTGAGTGAGTCGGGCCGGACTCCGGCGCAAACTTCTGAGGGGAACATATCTGCTACTACTGTGCAAGACTGGCTGGTAAATTTCCATGACATGGAGGGAATTGTAGGGTATTGCTGCATTCCAGAAGTTTATGAGTAAGTTTGGCTGGTGAAGTGACAATAGTATGACAAAAAGGGGCAAAGAAAAGGAAAGTAGCAGTGAAACAGCAATGTCTCAACCTGGAGAAGTCAGTGGGGCCACTCCAGGGCAGTCTATGACCGGGACACAATCAGCCACTGCAGAACCAAAGGTGGAGATTGACAAGGCAGCCTACATCCCCAATACCTCTAATCCAAAGATGACTGTCATGCTTGATGATGGAGGGCGCAATTTTGAATTTTGGTATGAAAATTTGGAGGCGTGCGCAAACACCAAGGGGGTCAGAGCGGCTTTGGAGAGGCCAATGCCAGGGTCGGTGGAGAACTCAGCCATCAAGCAGTGGCTGATCCAGTCAGTTCCAGTCATCTGGCATTCTCAGATCTCATGCCACAAAGCAGCGTTCGACTTCATCGCGTGGGTGAAGAACAGTCACACTGGAGGGAGCAACCAAGACATCAACCTTGAGTGGTACAAGGAAATGGAGCAGGGCATCAAGACAGGGGAGACACTCAAGGTCTACCTCTACAGAATGATGGATCTGGCTACAAGTCTCAGAAACAACGCGTTCATCCTCTTGGACCACAATGTTGGGGAGCTGATGGTGAAGGGCCTCCCTCCTGTGCTGAGGCTCGAGTCCCTGGAGGTTATGGCAACCGACAAGCCGCCATTGGAGCTGATTCAAAGAATCCTGCGCGCCGCAGCCAGCCGTGGGTACAAGGACCCACCTGCAGAGGGAACACCTCAGGCCATGGCAGCTGCAGCAGTGGCTGGTCCCTCTGGGGGGGTAGCTGGAGCGTCATCAAGCGCTGGAGCTGCACCAGGAGTGGGAGCAGTACCGGGAGTTGGAGCAGCACTACCAGCAAACGAACAGCCTCCCGCTGGCCCCTCTGCAACTACTTTTGGTGGCAGGGGGCGTGGACCTGGCAGGGCAAGAAGGCCCAGAGAGGAGCTTACATGCCACTTCTGCAAGGCAAAGGGCCACTTCATGACTGACTGCGGACCGCTCAGGCAGCTGCAGGCTCTGCATCAAAACATGCAAGCGGCAAGCGTTGGGCCTGCAGCTTACTGGGGCCAGGGAGGCCCACAGTCGTCTCCTCAAGCCTGGTGGGACCATGGATCTGGCCGGGGTGGCCCGCCTTCATCCGCTTCCAGCCCTGGACCTCCTTCAGCATATAACTATCCAACAAGTCAACACACGTTTCCGGGGTGGCATTTACCACCTCCACCCCCTCCTTCTGGTGAGGCGATGTTTATCTCTCTCAATGTGCTTGCCCCAACTTCGCATGGAGCTAGCAGCACATCTTGGTTAATAGATAGTGGTGCCTCTGTGCATATAGTCAATGATCTCTCATTGCTCCATAATCCAGTTATGCATAGACAGCCTCTTCCTCTGCACTTGGCAACCTCAGACGCCAAGGGAGGAATCATTGCATCTGGGTCTGTATGCCTTGTGAATGCAAGGCACGAAGTATTCTGGCTGCACAATGTGCAGTGTGTTCCTTCTGCGCATACCAACCTCATTTCAGTCACTGGTGCAATTCAGGATGGAGCATCTTTCCTGACTGACACTGCAGGTGGTTACACAGCCATGAAGGGACCTGAAGGGTGGTGTGGAGATATCACCCGCGCACGAGGTCTGTTTTTTTTGGAGTTTGTTAGTCCTGTCAGAGGGCAGCAAGTTGGCTGCAGACATATTGATCACATGGCTGAGGCGTCTCATCTTAGGAAAGGACACGTGTGTAGCGAGAGATCTCTGTGGCATGCTAGGTTAGGTCATCCTGGTGCCAGCAGCATGCAGAGGTTCTCCAAGGAAGATCTGGTTACAGGAATCAATATCTCCCTTGCTCCCTGCTCTGAGTGCCCCAAGCACTGTGAATCGTGTATACAAGGGAAACACTCCAGACCTCCTTTCCCTGTATCTTCCAGGCCTGCACATCACCCACTCGATAGAGTCCATGTGGATACTGTGGGTCCCATATCACCTCCTGCCATCACAGGTGAACGATATTGGGTCACTGTAGTGGATGAAAGTTCACACCAAGTTGCCTCCCTGCCTGTGAAGTCAAAGGATTGCATCCCAAAGGCTGTGATAGACCTGCTCCGTTTTTGGCAGACCCAACGAGGCACGGTTGTGAAGTGTGTGAGGACTGACAGGGGTTCAGAGTTCCTGAACCAGCAATTCAAAGAGTTTTGTGCTCAGCAGGGCACTAAGATGGAGTCCTCAGCGCCCTACACGCCTCAGCAGAATGGGGTGGCGGAGAGGATGAATAGGACCCTGAAGGAGCGAACAAGGACTCTGTTGGTCCATGCTGCAGCAGACCCCTCCCTTTGGAAGGAGGCGCTTGAGACAGCTACCCTCCTCTACAATGTGGGTCCTACTTCAGGCAGGTCCCTGACCCCCATGGAATTATTCTTTGGTGTCAAACCTGATGTGTCTGTGCTGCGCACGTTTGGCTGTGTAGCCCATGTGCACATTCCCAGTGGCCAAAGGTCTGTTTTTGGGCCCAAGACCATCCCTGGGATGTTTACTGGTTATTGTCCCCAGTCTAAAGCGTATCGTGTGTACGTGGGGAATGGAGTGTGGAAGGAGAGTAGGGACGTCAGCTTTATCGAGCACTTGAGGGGGGCTGAGAGAGTGGGTCTATCAAAGGTCCAGCCTGGGTCTGTCTATGATTCTAGGATATCACCCCCCTTGGCAGTGAGAATCTGGCAACGCCTCAAGCAATTCCCTCTGCTGCTCCACCCACGTTCTGGGATGAGGAGGATGACCATGGAGTGGAGACGCTTTCCACTGGGGCTCCTGGGACCTCTGGACTTTGTGCTGGGGATCAGTCTGGAGACGGGACCACAGCAGCACATGACCAAGGAAACCCCACCAGCCTGGATTCTACTGTTGGGACCCCAGAACCATCTCAGCACTCGTGGTCGGTGCTTGAGCATATGCAGAATCTGGCCAGGGGGGGTGTAGAAACTCAATCCCAGGTAGAAAAAATGCAGAAGGTACAAGAGGGGTTGCGAATGCAGGGGAAGTCACAAATTCCCCTTCCTCCAGGGACCACCCTTACAAGGGAGCAGCGTTATGTACAGCGCGTGGCTAGGAGAGAGCATTCTGACATCCCATTGCATGCCCCTGACCCAGGTCAGGCAATTGTGAGTGAGCCAAACATGGTTGGTCTCCCTGATATGCAGGGGCAGGTTGAGACAGTCGAGGCTATGTTCGGTGCAGATGTAAGAGATGAGAGCAGTGGGTTAGACATGCCAGCAGTAGGGGAAGCTGGTGCCCAATCCCAGTCACTGGCTAGTCATGCTTATGGTGTGCAGGCTGACATTGTAGGCGCAGCTCAGGCAAGTCTGGGTAGTGTGCCCAAGTGTGAGTCCAGGAGAGAGAGAGAGCTGCTGCTCCCCTCTGCATTGCGGAAGGTGCGAGAATGTAAGGGTGCTGCACATGAGTCCAGTAGTCAAGGAGAGAGAGAGAGACTTGAGAAGGAATCAGATAATCCCGGCAGTACTGCCCAGTCCCAGCATAAGGTACATAATGTACCTTATTCTGGCAACCAGGGAGAGAGAGAGAGAGAAGGGAACAGCATCAGTAAGGCTGACAGCCCTGCTGCACCACAGCATAAGGTACAGAGTGTACCTTCTGTCACGTTGGGAAAAGTTCACGTGCCCTCAAACTTGAGGGAAGCCCAGCGCTCACCTCAGTGGGAGTTTTGGCAGCAGGCAATGCAAGAGGAGATGGAGTCTTTAGACACCCATGAGGTTATGCAGTATGTGGAAAGACCCCATGGGCAGAAAGTTATCCCTGTTCATTGGATTTTTTCTACAAAAAACGATGCACATGGGAATGTCACTCGGTTTAAAGCAAGATTGGTTGCCCAGGGTTGCAGACAGATTCCTGGTATAGATGTTGGTGAGGTTTTTGCACCTACCAGCAGCTATGGTGCTAGGAGAGCTGTGCTGGCAGTGGCTGCCACACAAAATCTTGAGATCCACCAAGTGGATATCAAGACAGCTTTTCTCAATGGGGAGTTGGAGGAAGAGGTCTATGTGACCCAACCACCAGGATTTGAGAATGGCAACACGAGAGTTGTGTGCAAGCTCAGGAAGGCACTCTACGGTCTTAAGCAAGCCCCACGGGCTTGGCACAAGACCTTGAGCGACAAGTTGAGCGTGATGGGGTATAGTGTGTGCAAGAGCGACGCTGGGGTATACATCAGGAGGGCCCCTGATGGTAATCTGTCGTTTATTCTTGTTTATGTCGATGATCTTCTCATAGTTGCCAGAGTGGTTGCAGAGATTGAGTGGGGGAAAGAGTTATTGAAGAAGGACTTCACCATCCATGATTTGGGAGAGGTGAATGATTTCCTGGGGTGTCAGGTCCTACGCAATAGAGTTCAGGGCACTATTTCCATGAGTTGCACTCCCAAGATTGATGCTCTTGTGGAGAAGTTTGGCGTTGCTGATGATGGACGTGGGGTTGATACCCCCATGTCCAAGGACTTCGTGGCTAGCAGCAGACCCGAGTCCTCAGATGGTATGTCACATGGGGCTGGTACCCCTCTGCCACCTGGTCATCGATACTGCGAGTTAATTGGATCGTTACTGTACATAGCCAATACGACCCGGCCTGACATTTCTCAGGCTGTTGGAGTGTTGTCAAGGTATAGAATGACACCCACTACCTCACACTGGAATGAGGCCATTCGAGTGCTGAAGTACTTGAGAGATACCAGAGAGTTAGCTCTTACTCTGGGTGGAAAGGGCCCTGAGCTAGAAGGCTATGTTGATGCCGACTATGCTGGGGACCTGGACCACAGGTATTCCACCACTGGCTATGTTCTATCAGTCTATGGTAGTGCCGTGGTTTGGGGAAGCAAGAAGCAGAGCTCAGTTGCTACCTCAACTGTGCAAGCTGAGTTTATGGCAGCTGGCCATATTGTGAAGGAAGCCAACTGGCTAAGGGGCTTCTGGAAGAGATAGGGGCTGCACCTTGGAGGGTCAAAATTTTCTGTGACAACCAAGGATGCATTTCTAATTTACGGAACCCTGTATTCCAAATTCACAAAGCACGTTGCAGTAAGCTTCCACTACGCTAGGGAAGCTATGGCACTTGGGCAGGTAGATATCCTCTATGTGGAATCTGCACGCAATGTGGCTGACATTATGACCAAGCCACTTGCCAAGCCGTGTTTGTTGGTCATCGTGATTCACTAGGTTGAGAAGATACACTTAAAGCATGCAGCAAGGGAAGTGTTGAGTTCTGAACATTATTATTGAATGCCTTGTGCTTTAAGTGATCTTCATGTGTGCACTATTAGGATATGGGTCCATTGAGAACATAAGGTACCTTGAGACACGGCAGATTCTGGACGTTTTCGAACATAAGGTACAATCCTATCTAGATCACACGTTTGTCGGATGAACTCTTAAGGCTGCCCCACCGGAGTGAATACCAACTGGTTGTGAAAGATGCTGGCATCACCAGATGCTAGTCTTGTCCGACAGTTGTGTGTGGCACTCAGCAGACAGTCGTACGGACTGTAGCTGGAGTAACTTCGTCTATTGACGACCTGTCTGCTTTGTACAGGTACGGTGCGGCAGTGTGTGTTGTATCATTGTTGCTATTGTGAGAGTGAACAAGCTTAGTGTACCCTGTAGTCACTCAAACAGATAAGGGACAGTGACTTCAGGGAGTATAGGCATGTACTTGAACGTAGCCGTCTAGAGCCTTATCTAGTGATTGCTTGATCGGTGCTTGTGTACAAGATAATGATGTAACGGAACTGGTTGTGAAAGATGCTGGGCATCACCAGATGCTAGTCTTGTCCGACAGTTGTGTGTGGCACTCAGCAGACAGTCGTACGGACTGTAGCTGGAGTAACTTCGTCTATTGACGACCTGTCTGCTTTGTACAGGGAAAGCCGATTGCCCATAAACC
>KV908737.1:2500-20000 GCA_002005505.1 Botryococcus braunii
CTGTTAGCAATCCCCTAGATGAAGGAAATGTGTCGCAAGCTCCTGACATTTGTAATGGTAAGGAATGCTTGGACGTGTTGTCGATGCATGATTAACCAGGTGAAGCCTTTTCTTCAATGTTCCTTTGTCCTCGCATGACTTGGCATGTCCTCTCAAGTTGTCGATTGTTCAATTGCACCTATCTGTGAAAGCTCGCTTAGCCCTGTCATGGTGTGAACTGGAGTCCGTCATGGGATGTCCAGCGTTGATGCTCGCGCCAATTTATCGGTCAGCTGCATCATAACTTGGACTACTTACATTCCACGTTACACGGTCCTCAGAGGTGCACTTGCCTGATCCTCCCTTGTACGTATTGTTGAACGTACTCTAGGTTCAACACAGTGTTGGCCCCGTTTTGTACCTTGAACATATGTCCTGCCTGCCCAGAAGTGTATATGGGGCCACAGATATACACCCCGACGTTCTGTTTGGCGCTTGGTCTGCACTCTGAGCCCAGGAGGTTTTGCTCGCTTCATTACCGTTTCCAAATTGCTTTCCCCCTCCCCACTTCAGGCGGGTCAATGCTACCCCATTTTGTCTTCTAGGGTAGCACTGACCCGCCTTGGGGAGACAAGTAGAGCCTGCCTTCCTGAACTTGTTTCTACCTTGCTCCTGCTCGGCCGAAGGTGATCATGATATGAACTTTCTGATGCTTCAAAACAGTGGTGTAATGTGCATCATTGGTGCATGATGAGTGGAACATGCCTTAAAAATAGATCCACGGAGTATCCTCACCCATCTTTCCACCTCTGTCTTTTGCCCCAAACTTCCCTCCTCCCTCCCTCCCTCCCTCCCTCCCTCCCTCCGTCCCTCCCTCCCTCCCCCCCCCCTCCCTCTCTCTCTCTCTCTCTCTCTCTCTCTCTCTCTCTCTCTCTCTCTCTCTCTCTCTCTCTCTCTCTCTCTCTCTCTCTCTCTCTCTCTCTCTCTCTCTCTCTCTCTCTCTCTCTCTCTCTCTCTGTCCCCCCCCCCCAAAAGGAGCAGCGGTACTGTACATTCAGATGCCCATCTTCCCTTACCTAGCAGCAGATGAATGGCAGATCAGCAGAACACTGGAAGACGCATTTCAACCCACAGATATAACCAAAGGACAGACTCTTGGTCACTCTGTAATTGGTTACAGTGTTATCACCTCTGCCACATATAAGTGCTTCTTGCCGAAGAAAGAATCGGGGGTGCGCCCAAGCAGGGCTGGTCGGGTCATCATCTGTTTGCCTTTGTAGTTATCCCGCACAGGCTGCTTTCCATCCTTGAAAAGGAGGGGGTCCCTGCAATGTTGGAAACATTTACTCTGCGCCGCTTGTTCGTTTTCTGTTAAGGGTGGGCAAATGTATTCCCTGATTTGACCCAAACGCCTTTTCCGGGAGAGCCCACATCCCAAATCCTGCCGGCAATGTGAGTACCACTCTTGCGGGGTGGTTCTCTTCACCATATTCTGGTTTCTCTGTGGGTCTCAAGTGGCACTCTCCAACTGCAAAATTTCTTTTGATTTCCCTCCAGCCTTGCTTTCTCTTTCCACCCTATTCCTCTCGCTTAGAGGCTGCATCCGTATGTGTGCATACGTGTGTGTGCGGGGGTTTTTTTTGTGGGGGGGGGGGGGGGGTGGGGTTGGGGGGGGTGTTCTCCCACAAGCAGATATGTCCAAACTCATCGAGCTCGTTGAGAGCTGCACTACGGTTCCCTAGAGAATATGGCAAAGAAGAGAAAACTTCAAATATCTCTCGATGTGAGATCATTCTCTTCCTGAGGCAAAACCACTTCACGGCCAGAAGGTCCCAAAAGAGCCCCAAGTGTGTCGTCAAGGTGGTCAAAACATTTTTCCAGGTGGTGCACTACAGTATCGCTTTGCGGGCACGGACATTGTCACTCAGCAATGGCCAATGGCGCATGTTCTTTTCCTGAACACACAGTAAATGCCCAGCAATCCCTGCTTCCCGCTTCCTAGTCCAGCTTAACAAGCCCCATAACCACACAAATTGAATTTTCAGCAAATTTTGCATGTCCGATTATTCTGAGCAAGTCATCGTGCAGAAGGAGCCCACTCTGTGTTGCCGATGGTGATGTACGAAGTCTTGCCGAAGACACCTAGGAGGGCCCCTTCATCATTTTTGTTGTTATTCATGTTTCTATCTTAGCGAAATCGATGTATGAGGAGCGAACAACAACTTTTACAACTCGCTCTGTCTTCCTGACGACCAGATCCGTCCGGCAGGGCCACGTGACACCTAGGAAAAGTACCGCAGCCTGCGATCCTAGGCTGTACCCCTATCAGGTTGTACAGCTATCTTCCTGTTCATCAGATGGGATCCGACAGCACAGCATGCCCGAAACACTCATGGGAGCGCTAAGGTTGAGCAATCAATTCTTTCAGATGGGAAGACAGTGTTATTAGTATTGTGAGACGGGTACTGGCGAAGGATGCGTTCGGTCTCTTTTATGCAGGTAAGTTCGTTTACATAGCTTGAGTTTTTATGTCTTGTCGAAGTTCACGACTTGTACGCGAATTATATATGATCTTTGTTTCTAAGTACTGTATACCTGGGATTGTACAGGCTTCTCGTAAATCGTGCAATCATCCGCACAAACTGGACACCCACCTGCACAACGATATGGTTGCACTCAGTCTCTTTAGCCGTGGCATCTTGAGGAGTTGCGGCAGTAGAGCCGTCATTCATCGGTATTTTTGGCCAGCTTTGGGCTTTTCTGACACCTCAATAACGCGCCAGAGGGGCCTAGCTTTGGCAACTAGGGCAGCTGTGCGAGATCAGTCAGCTGGCGACCTTGCGGCGACTAAGGTATCCAATTGTACGCTGGGTTGATACTAAGCACAAAATAATATTCAAATCTGTCTTCAAGGGCTGGTGAGGTAAAAGGAATGGTGACGTGAGTGCACAAAAACGCTGTAAAACTGTGGACGGAGCAGTGGTAGTTTCAGGCATGTCTGAATTTCTGATCAATATTGTGCTCTGAGAGGATAAATTGTAATTATAGGGTCCAACATTTTCTTGATAGTGGTTTTGCTGCTGCAGGCAAGAACCCTGGAGGCAACGCTTAAAGATATCAATAGTCGGTTTGGGAAGGGGAGCATAATGGTTCTCGGTGATGCGCCGGATTTCAAGATGTACGCCCCCACCCCAAACGCCAGAGTCATTGGGCACCCCACCCCCTCGGCATGTGCGGGCGTGCGTGTGCGCCTTTCTCTCTCTCTCTCTCTCTCTCTCTCTCTCTCTCTCTCTCTCTCTCTCTCTCTCTCTCTCTCTCTCTCTCTCTCTCTCTCTCTCTCTCTCTCTCTCTCTTCCCCCTCCCCCCCTCTCTCTCCCTCCCTCCTTCTCTCTCTCTCTCTCTCTCTCTCCTCTCTCTCTCTCTCTCTCTCTCTCTCTCTCTCTCTCTGTGTGTGTGGTGTGTGTGTGTGTGTGTGTGTGTGTGTGCGTGCGCGCGCGCGTGTGTTTGCGTGTGTGTGTGTGTGTGTGTGTGTGTGTGTGTGTGTGTGTGTGTGTGTGTGTGTGTGTGTGTGTGTGTGTGTGTGTGTGTGTGTGTGTGTGTGTGTGTGGGGGGGGGGGGTTCATTGGGCAGGTGATTGATAATCCCCTTTGGCTGTGTGTCCCGGACTGGTCCCTCTTCAACAATTTTCTCTGTTGCAAAACATAACTCTAGGGCCAAGCTTTCTCATGTTGGTGAATGGTGTGTTGCAGGGAAACCATTCCCAGCGGAGCCCTGACCTTGGACATTGCGTTGAGTGGTGGTTTTCCGAAGGGCCGCATAATTGAAGTACGCAGTCTTGTCATTCACACCCCAAAGTCTGCACCTCCTTTTCATTCCCCAGTTCCCCAGTCTGGATCGTGCGCGTGCGCTCGCGCGTGCATGCGTGTGTGTGTGTGTGTGTGTGTGTGTGTGTGTGTGTGTGTGTGTGTGTGTGTGTGTGTGTGTGTGCGTGCGTGGGTGTGTGCGTGCGTGCGTGCACGCACACGCGCGCCTGCCTGCCTGCCTCCGTGCCTGCCTGCAGGAAAGTGAACAAGTAAACACATGTTTGCTTCCTGTGTGCCCCTGTACAGAGGTCAGCTGCCTGAAAGCCTGAAAGGCATTCAGATGGTCTGGAAGAGGGCAGATGCGTTCCTGGTTATCCTGATGGCAGTAGCTGCGCACTGTACCGCACATAGTGTCACTGTGCTGTGCACCTCCAACTGTACCTGCGAGAGAGCTGACTTTTGGGCTCCCACATAGTGTTTGTCGCTGTGGGACTTCTTCCGAGCATACACCTGTGTGCTGAACGTTGCATTCCTCCACGGGGATCCTCTTCAAAAGACATGGATTTGTCAAATGGACCCTCTTTGTTGACTTTCAATCCCTCCTAATGGACCCCTGAATGAGACACATGCGTTGACTTGTGACCCTCCTAATGACCCTTCCAATCCACAGATTTATGGGCTGGAGGGCCTGCAATATGGTTTCTGACTGGGCGGGGTTGGGGGACAGATTTATGGGCCGGAGAGCAGCGGAAAGAGCACACTCGCCTTGCATGCCATGGCAGAGGTACAGCGGGCTGGGGGCCAGGCTGCCCTCATTGACGTGGAACACGCGTTTGACCGCAAATACTCCAATGTCAGTGACCGTCCTTTTCCTATGTGTGTGAACCAATGTCAGTTATCGTCCTTTTCCTATGTGTGGTGATCTTCCTTTGCCTTTGTGTTTGTGATCTTCTTTCCCCCATGTGTGTGAACCAATGTTGGTTATTTTCCTTTCCCCAGGTGTGGTGACCTTCCTTAGGTCATTGATCCTGTCCTGCAGCCGCCTTCTCTCGTTGTAAACAAGAACGAGGGGCCTTCACATCCCTCCTTCCTGAGAAAGCTCCAAAACAAGATAGAGTGAGTGTTCCATGACTTTGTTGTTCGTGTTTATGGTTGTGGTTGTGGCTATGTGTGGTTTTGGTTGTGGTTATGTCGTTATGGTATGGTTCATGGTTAGAAAGTTCCATGTCTCTTTGGTTTGTCGGGAAAGGATCATACCACAGGCCCTCATTGCCAAAGAGGAGAAGCCGGGGAGGGGGTTGGGGAGGAAGCACGATCTGACAGAGTGAATAGGGAGGGAGGCGGGCCTCCAAGGTCAAGAAGTTTGTTTGTAAGCCCCTCCAGCAGCAGCAGCTCGTTTTGTAGAAAAGCTTATTGTGTAAAAGGGCCAGTTCTGTTGTAAAGCTCGTTTCTGTTCGGAGCTCGTTTTGAGATTGAGCTTGTTTTGCAATGGACCTTTCTCTGTAGGTTGGTGAGAGAGGGATAAGCAGGGGCTATCGATTTGTCCCCAGGGGAAGAGTGAAGTAAAAGTTGCACCAGGTGCACTCAACATGGCACTATTATTGGCTTTAGGTGAGAAAGGGAATGAAAGGAGTCAGGAACGAGGAATTAGTTCGTGATGCTGTTAGTTGAGATGGATGAGCGTTTCCGCAGACCGTTTTTTTTTTCACTTTTTCCTTTCATTTGTTTCTCAGTATCTTGGGCTGGGAAACAGAGCTTGGGAGTGGATACGGACAGCCTGATCCTGTCTCAGCCAGACAGCGGCGAGGCTGCGTTGGAGATCGTGGACACGCTGGTGCGCTCCAGTGGCATTGATATTGTGGCTGTCGACTCTGTGGCTGCCCTTGTTCCCCGCTCCGAAATCGAGGGCGAGATTGGCAACCTCCAGGGTGCGAATCCCACGCCCTTACCAGCTTGCTTTTGCGGAATGTAGCGCTTCTTTCTCCCCCCCCCCACCCCCTGTCTCATGGACAGACACACACACACACACACACACACACACACACACACACACACACACACACACACGCGCACGCGCACGCGCACGCGCACGCGCACGCACACGCGCACGCGCACGCGCACACGCACACGCACCCACACACACACGCACACACACCCACACACACACACACACACACACACACACACGCACGCACGCACGCACGCACGCGCGCGCGCGCACACCCGCGTGCGTGCTCGCCCCCTGCCCCCTAATCTCTCTCTCTCTGTCTCTCTCTCTCTCTCTCTCTCTCTCTCTCTCTCTCTCTCTCTCTCTCTCTCTCTCTCTCCTCTCTCTCTCTCTCCCTCTCAGTGTGTGTGTGTGTGTGTGTGTGTGTGTGTGTGTGTGTGTGTGTGTTGTGTGTGTGTGTGTGTTTGTGTGTGTTTATTCGTGCAGGCGCGTGCGCTCACGTGCATGCTTGTGCACCTCCGACTCATGTCCCTTGGTCTTCATGTTCTTGACAGCCAAGGCATACTTCCACACCATGTTGTTTCATTGCCATACAACTTTTGAAAGTGGTGTGTTGTTTATATGGCAAATTCTTTTGCATCTATCTGGCAAGTGCTCGTCCATCATTCTGGAGAAAGCTCGTAGATGTATCCGGCCGAGTGTTTCATCTCTATCGGGGGAAAGCTTTTGCATCTTGAGGGCGGCTAACTTAACATCTATCTATCTAGCCAGGGCTTCTGCATCAACAGAGTGGATGTGCTTACTTCTGTCTGGCTGGTGCTCTAGCATCGTTCAGGCGAATGTCCTTACATGTCTGGCCAGTGTTTTGCATCTATCTTACAATTGTCTTTACATCTATCTGTCCAGTGTTTTGCATCTATCTTGCGATTGTCTTTACATCTATCTGGCCAGTATTTTGCATCTATATTGCGATTGTCTTTACATGTATCTGGCCAGTATTTTGCATCATTCTGGCGAATGCCTTTACATCTATCTGGCCAGTATTTTGCATCTATCTTGCGCTCGTCTTCACATATATCTGGCCAGTATATGGCATCTATCTTGCGAATGTCTTTACATCTATCTGGCCATTGCTTTCGCATCTATGTAGCAATCGTTTCAACAATTATATGGCCAGTACTTTTGCATCCATATGGCGATTCTCTTGCTCATTCATATCACAAATGTTTTGCATCTATTCAATGAACCGCTGCTGAACATAATCTTGTGAAAATGCTGTGCATTTATGTGATGAGTGCTTCTGCATCTGTCTGGGGCCCTGAGGGGCTGGTGCGTGTCCCCCTGGCCCCCTTCCAAGCAACTGAGCTATTCGACTTTATTGCAACCGATATTGGAATCTATTACAACCGTTTAAGACACAACCCGAATAACTTATGAGAGCCATATTCTGATGTGCGCAGTGGGTGCGCAAGCACGGCTGATGAGCCAAGCTCTTCGGAAGCTTGCCGGCAACGCCTCAAAGTCCAATTGCACCATCATGTTCCTTAACCAGCTCCGGCAAAAGGTGCAGCACCCCTTCCCTGCATTGCTCTGCACCATCATGTTGCTTATCCAGTTCCAGCCTTACCCTGCATTGCTCTGTTCTTCAACAAGCTCTGGCTCAAGGTGCAGCGCCCCTTCCCTGCATTGCTCTGCACCATCATGTTGCTTATCCAATTCCAGCCTTGCCCTGCATTACTCTAATCCTTACCCAGCTCCAGCTCAATGTGCAGCATCCATCCCCTGCATTGCTCTACACCATCATGTCCCTCAACCAGCTCTAGCCTTGCCCTGCATTGCTCTGTCCTCTGTTCCTCTACCCAGCTCCAGCTCAAGGTACAGAGCCCCTTCCCTGCGTTGCTCTGCACCAGCGTGTTGCTTATCCAGTTCCAGCCTTGCCCTGCCTTGCTCGAGTGTGTTCTCGGTTTACCACGGTCCATTGCTCCCACGCAGCCCCCCCATCCCTATCTCAAGGGACTTTGCAACTGCCGGGTAGGTTATCCGGACATCGTGCATGCAATACATGACTTGGGTTTCTGCATGGGCTTCGGCATGAGTGTGCGGCTAGCAGAGCCACATTTGCTGCTCGCACGGCGGCATGTGCGGCTCGCACACCCGCATGTGGGGCCCACATGGCTGCATGTGCTCCGAGCGCAGCTCCATGTGCGGCTCACAAGGCGGCATGTGCGGCTTGGCACAGATGGATGCGTGGCTTGTCCCGTTCCTTCTATTTCTTTCCTCGTCATGTATGCTCTCTCAGCACGTACAGGTGGCCATGTGTGCTCGTTTCGGGATGTACAGGTGGGAGTGATGTACGGCAATCCAGAGGTAACTTCTGGAGGACTCGCGCTAAAGTTTTACTCGTCAGTGCGTGTGGAAGTGCGGAGAAAGAACACCATTGAAGGGGCTAAGAACGAGAAC
Organism: Botryococcus braunii; assembly: GCA_002005505.1. Lineage (NCBI taxonomy): Eukaryota > Viridiplantae > Chlorophyta > Trebouxiophyceae > Botryococcus > Botryococcus braunii. The sequence goes on from KV908737.1 coordinate 10,691, forward strand.
ATTGGCATCCGCGTCAAAGCCAAAGTTAGCACTCCCCCCTTGGCCCTCTTGTGGGTTGTGGATTCCACCTCTCGGGCCTCTTGTGGGTTGTGGATTCCCCGCTCGGCTCTCTTGTGGGTTGCGGACTCCCCTCTCGGGCCTCGTGTGTTGTGGATTCCCCGCAGGGCTCTCTTGTGGGTTGTGGACTCCCCTCTCCGGCCTCTTGTGGATTGTGGGCTCCCCCCTTGGCCCTCTTGTGGGTTGTGGACTCCCCTCTCGGCTCTCTTGTGGGTTGTGGACTCCCCTCTCGGGCCTCTTGTGGATTATGGGCTCCCCCCTTGGCCCTCTTGTGGGTTGTGGACTCCCCTCTCGGCTCTCTTGTGGGTTGTGGACTCCCCTCTCGGCTGTCGTGTGGGTTGTGGACTCCCCTCTTGGGCCTCTCGTGCTTTGTGTGCAGCCAGCCAGGCAGTGGGGCGTTTCTGCACCGCTGCGAGTACTGGACGAGAGCCATGTCTTGATCTACAGACCTTGCTGGGCCCCCGAGTGGCCTTTGTCCGTGATGAAGTTTCGTCTCATCATGCCCTAGGGGTTGGGTACATGTTTATCACTTCATCTTCTTCTTCCCTTTCCACCCCTTTTCTTTGTCCGGACTTGTGGGACGGACTCAGAGATCGTTTTCTTATCCTATCTTCTCCCTTATCTCTCCTTATCCTCGTGCCCATGCGCGGGACAGGTGGTGAAGAACAAGTGCGGGCCGCCCTTCAAGAGCTGCGAGTTTGATATCTTGTTCGGAAGTGGTATCGACAGCCTGGGATGCATGCTGGATGCAGCCGAGGCTGTTGACATTGTACAGCGCAAGGGTAGCTGGTACTACTACGGGGACACGAAGCTGGCGCAGGGCCGAGAAAAAACTTTAACAGAGCTCAAGAATAACTCTTCTTTGAAGGCGTAAGAGCCCCCCCCCCCCTCTCCCCCCTCCAACAGCAACCCCTCTACAGTTGTGACTCTTCACCACTGTCTCAAATTCCAACATACACGACACACCCCCCCGCCCCTTCTTTCTGTCTCTCTCTCTCTCTCTCTCTCTCTCTCTCTCTCTCTCTCTCTCTCTCTCTCTCTCTCTCTCTCTCTCTCTCTCTTTCTCTCTCTCTCTCTCTCTCTCTCTCTCTCTCTCTCTCTCTCTCTCTCTCTCTCACACACACACACACACACACACACACACACACACACACACTCACACACACACAAACAAAGACTGTGTGTGTGTGTGCGTTTGTGTGTGTGTGCGTGTGTGTGTGTGTGTCCGTGTGTGTGTGTGGGGGGATGTGTGTGGGTATATGTGTGTGTGTGTGTGTGTGTGTGTGTGTGGGTGTGTGTGTGTGTGTGGGTGTGTGTGTGTGTGTGTGTGTGTCGGTGTGTGTGTGTGTGTGTGTGTGTGGATATGTGTGTGTGTGTGTGTGTGTGTGTGTGTGTGTGTGTGTGTATGCGGGTGCGCATGCGCGCGTGCGCACGTGCATGCCGGCGTGCTTGTGCAGGCGCGTGCGTATGTATGCAGGGCCACTTGTGGAGCATTTAAAAGGAGTGTGTGTGGCCTTGGGGCTAACTTACATAGACAAAACTGCGCAGAGGCGCCGAGTATCCGGCTGGCAAGAAGCTCACGAATGGAGATTCCTCATTAATCCCCCAAAGGCCCCGTTCCAAGGGTTTGGGGGGCAGCCCGGTAGGGTGGGGGGGGGGGGGGGGAGGGAGATTGTGGCCACTGTGGGTTCGAGCCGCTTGTCCTGTTGGGGAGGGATGCTCAGTCCTGTTGGTGGAACTCTTTCTATGAACAGCTCTGGCAATCCTTCGCCTTTGAACTGCTCTGGCAATCCTTCGACTTTGAACAGCTCTGGCAATCCTTCGCCTTTGAACTGCTCTGGCAATCCTTCGCCTTTGAACTGCTCTGGCAATCCTTCGCCTTTGAACTGCTCTGGCAATCCTTCGCCTTTGAACTGCTCTGGCAATCCTTCGCCTTTGAACTGCTCTGTCAATCCTTCGTTCGACTGCAGGAGCTTTGCAGCGCCGCAGTTTGCAGGTCAGAACGTTGGGCCGCATGTTTGGGTGGGGTTGACAGCCGGCATGCATTGGGCGAGCAGGGAGATCGAGGCAAAAACGCGGGCAGTGCTGGCGGGAGGCGAGGTGGACATTGAGGACATGTACGAGAAGTTGTCGAGCGGCTCGGAAGAGGACGACTTCCTGGGCGCCATACCGGCCCCAGCCCCAATCTTGTGACCCCTGTCCCTCCCGCACGTAAAGTCCCCAATTTCTCATAGGCCCCCAGGGTTAGGGTAGGGCCCCCAAGGTTTTTTTTTTTTTTTTTTTTTTTTTTTTTTGTTCTCTCGCGGCCTTAATGCTGTTGAGCGCCCTACATCAAACCTTTCCCAAAAGCACCTGCGCGCCGGTCTGGAGGTACAAATGCTGTTGACATCGCATTTTGCAACAGCCACCTGGGCAAAGCTGACGCTACTGTCAGCATCCAAGTTCACCCTGTTGGGCCAGGACCGGCCACCTTTCTTAGTAGGTTTGTGATACCGTCGCGGCCAGAGGTTCCCAGAGGGGGCGTCTGTGCAGGACCCTGTTATGGTATTGCTGACACTAGCATTGCTCCCCCCAGGTGCGTGCCTGGGCCAGCCCCGGTTTCCACCAATATTACCAGTATTACCAGTATAAAATCCAGTATACCAGTTATACCAGTATTTCTAATATATATGTAACACTGAAAGCATTAGTATAAGAGTATAAAATCTGACAGCCACCCACCTACCCTCCCCCACCCCCCCCGGGGGGAAGTGGGTGACCGGTTAATGGGGCTAAAGATGCTGTCCCCCTCCCCCCATCCCCCACCCCCCCGAAGCGGGGATACTGCGTCCTGCCGGACACACGCAGGGCCGTGTCAATTTTGTCGATGATGACACTTCGGTCAGCCATTTGATGATGAGACAGTGTCAGGGGCCCTTTGAGTCGCCCGGCTGCCGGCACTGAGTCTCCCAGACACAGACAGACAGGGCCTCAATTTATTTTGGCGATCGTGAGGCTGGCACGTGCAGTTGCTGGGCCATGGGCGTGTCACGCTGGGAAACTCTTACCATACCCACCCATGTTAGACTCTCAACTCCTAACATACCCAGCCATATTGTAACGGTGGGGAACAACCAGAAGGTGATCCCCGATTGGTCGCTGCCATCCGAATGCTGACGTGGTCCAGATGTAACCCCCATCCGCACCTCTTGTTGAATGGACGGATGTTGGACGAGTGTTATAAGTACATAACTATATACCTACATAATGAATGAGTGGGTGTCACTCTTGCCTTGTTAGTCAAGTTACTGTTAGAGATTTGCCCCCGCCCCTTTCGGGCTGGAGTTCTGGGCAAGGCTCTGGGAGATTGGGGCACGAGTTTGTGTGCCATGCCTTGAGTTGGCGGGGATTACTGGGTTATTGACGGGGATTGTTGGGTTGTTTGCGGGGATATCTTGATCTATAGACATATAGATGTAAAGATATCTAGATATCACAGATCTGGCACCCCTCAGGAGTTGCCGGGGTCGAACACGCGGTTAAAACAGCGGCTTTGATCAAAGCCACTGTTCATGAGTTCGATCAAAGCCGCAAGCTCATGAGTCATTAACATTGGGCTTGGAGAACAAGGTATAATCGAGGTTTCCTGTGCAGGAAGGGCAGGAAGAACATGAGCTTTGCGCGGCTGTGTCCAGCCTTGGTTGTGACGGAGGGCGACCCGGGTTGTAATGAAGTAGTTGTTTATGGTCGAGTAGGAAGAGGTTGGAGAGGAGAATCTTTAGGGGCAACGATGCAGCTGCAACTGCTTGCAGATGGGCTGGGAGCAGAAAAGCTCCCACTGACAGACTGGACTTTTTTTGGAAAGAACGAATGAAGTAGATCTGATCCGTAACCAAGTGATCTCGGACTTCGCTTATTTTAGAGTAAAGAGTGAAGCCTATCTGTTGACTTCACTGGTTTAGAGTAAAGAGTGAAGCCTATCTATTGACTTCACTGATTTGGAATAAAGAGTGAAGCCTATCTAGTGACTTCACTGTTTTACCTAGGAAAGGAAGGAAGGAAGGAAGTATCACATCCAGGGTCAGGAGGTGGTGCAGGAGCATCTACGCAATGCAGAGGAGGAAGCAGAGTGGGAGTTGAAGGAGGTGGGTGGTTGTTGGTTGGCTGGCCCTCGGTGCGCTGCAGCATCATGGCTATATGTAGAAAGCCGCAGGGCGAGGAGGGAAAGGGCTTGGAAGTAAAACAATGGGAAGCTGTGCTCCGGATAAGAGGATGCTAGACACAATGGGAAGAGCCATGCCGGCGTGGGTATCCAGCTTCAGGTGGTAGCTTCCTGCTGGGTGGAGGCATTTAGTTCAAACGCGTAGGAGCATGCTTCAAACGAGGAGGAGCGGGCGCTCGTGGATCCCCTCTTATAATGGTTCCGAGACAGGTTCACTGGCACAAAGAACCCACCCATGTGTGGACGCAAACCGCCTGGGTGGCGGTATGGAACCCACCTGGATTTCACAGGAGGCTAGCCACCTGGGTGGGGCATGTAGAGTTGTTGGAGACCATCAGGGTACCTAGTCCCTCAAGTATCTCGAGGTATGCAAGGGCTTTCGGAGGGCACCACCAGGGGTAGTGGTCCCACCACTCCAGTCTGGGTGGGCTTTGTAGTGGACAGTGCTGATGTGCCAGGTGTGGTCGTCGATCGCGGAGTCAATGCAGCTTGCGGGACATTGCTGTTGAGCTGTCGTCTCATGTGCATTGTGCTCTTGAGACTTAAGACTTACGAAGCTTGAGTTGCTCAAGACTTAATTTATAAGGAGTCTTGCGACTTTAAAAGCTTCTTGCAATTGGCCGTCTTTCTGATCACCATTTTAGATCCCAGCAGCACCCTTGCTCCAGGTATTCACCGCTTTGTTCTAGAGACACACCGCTTGGTGCATTCTCTCCCCGTTCACATGGAATCTAGGGGTTCGAAACTGGATTCCTTTGTGTCTTTCCACTTCTGATCACCTCGCGAGGGTAAACATACTCCTCCCCACCCACCCTGCCCACGAAATGGGTGGACCACCAAAGCAATACTCAGTTTAATGTAACGTAGTCTGATGTAATGTAATTAAAAAAAAACACAAAAAAAAAAAAAAAAAAAAAAAAAAAAAACAACTTCCAGCCTGATGTTGGAAGGTTATCAGGCTCTAAAACAGGTAGGCCCAGTAGCTACGATATTCTTCCTCTTCTTTTCGTAAACAATGTTAATTGTTTCACAGTGTTTCCCAGGAGGGTTATCCAGTGATTATCCTCCAAGACTGAACCGTGGTTTTTTCGTTGGACACGAGCGTTGCCTGTCTTGTTGGTGCAGACAAGGCATGCACAGATCTTGCAGACGTTCCAAAACCACGATCCGTGTAATTGGGTGTGTGATTTCCACTCCTCCATGTGAGGAGCTATGTGCACTTTTCATTCATTCATTCATCATCATTATCATCATCATCATCATCATCATCACCACCACCACCGTCAGGGTCATGATTTGGTTCCACTGGCCTCGTCACTCCATACCGCTGCTTGTGGATGTGATCCCTCTGTCGCAATTCGGCACTTGTGCACAGTTCCTCCACTGAACATCACAGCTGCCGCTTCACGTATGGATTTCCAACATATGGAGTTGGAACAGACACACGTGTGCACAATTTTATATGGATATGCCCCAAGCATTTCAAAAGGTACTTACTCAACTAGCCCCTAGGGCCAAAGCCCGTCAGACATCATTCGCATAGACTTTCTTAACTCGCTTTCCTGAGGGTGCTGGCCACTGCCGATCTCCTCAGATGACTGAGAGGGGGCATCCGCTTGTCGTGGTACTTCGTAGATCTTGATATCCTGAAGAATCAGGAATGGCTCACTACTAGATTGCGCAATTAAACCCTCTATGGAGACCAAAAGTGTTTTCCAGATCTGTACTAGAGAGCTTTGATCCCAGTGCGATAAAGACAGTCGGCCATCAAGTACTACTCACTCGCCTGTGTGTTGCTCGAAAGTGTTTACATGACCATGTCGAATTCACAATCACCCCCCGGGACCTATCAACGTTCAAGAGGTGAAGTCCAGGTTATTGAGGTTAAGCTAACCGAAGCCTCACCTCGAGGGTCAATATTATTTTTTGGCGCTGTTAATTACTTTATGCATGAATGACAGGGATACATAACGCAGCGAGGGGGTTCCCATTCTGTGACTACCACATAAAATGGAATCCATGAGCCACTTCTGCGACTCCCCAGCACCTGCATGCAAGAGTTATTAGTTCTTAGACAACACAAAATGAAAACACCTGCACTAATTCCCAGAGAGAGAGAAAGAGAGGGTTACGGGAGAGCCTTTCTCAGAAGTGCCGGCAAGAACCAAAGGTTCCCACACTGGCACCATACTTCAAAGTTGCAACTTCGCATATTGTCCTCCTAAAATGTGAACCAGTGCAATAGCCACCCACCAATGAGTCATCCGTGCCATGATTTTACCAGCCTCCCACTTGTTGGTTGTCAAAAGGAGCAATCATTTGTTAAGAATCTCTGTATGTGGACCCTAAAGACCCGAGAGTTGTGCACACTTCTTATGCCCACGCCAAAGAGGTGGGGGGGGGGGGGGGGACAATCACGTTTCTGGCTGTGCGGAGGTCATTATCCCTCAGTTTCCAAAAGGACATGCCCCTCTGCAGTGCCGCCTCTGTTCATTACCAGGGAAGGGACTCTTGGCGCCAGAAGGTCCTTCAGGGCAAGCCACAGAGGTCCCTTGCAAGGCAAAGATCCAGGATAGCCTTTTGTACTCATGCACAACAAAGTTTTTTGAAAAAGCGGCACCGCATAACAAATCTGCACCCTCCAGACATTACGAGTTTTGCCAACGAAGATTGTTCAACTGATTTAGCTTGAGATCAGCACCAATGCCATCCCCCTCAGCTCAGCTCGCGAAGCATGCAACAACTCCACTTAACGAAGCCTGCCCCACAGACCAAACGCCCCATTTGCACTTACTGTCCCCTTGATGTGTAGCAAACCTGTGCGGGGGTACAGCCCCTACATAATACTGTATCTAACTGTGCTGTGGCACTATGGATGCCTCATCATAGCATACCACCCCTGCAGGCTATCTTCTCTTCTTAGACTGCTTTTATGGAAATTAGAAGGTCGCTACGCTTTAAATTACTGCGCACCAGAACAGTGACTCCCTATCGATCTGCGGGGTCTGTAAGTGGTAGTGGCCATCATGGCCCTCCCAACCAGCAACAGTGCCCACAGACCATTCGGTGCTGTATGGCTTCTCCATGAGCAAACAGAGAGACATTCTAACTGCCAAACGCGTTACTAGAGCATGGCAAAGCTGGAGTGCCCTGCTGAACAGCATGCCTCTTGAAGCCCGCATTCTCCACGCGCATAAACTCAGACTGTCCCACCGGCACTGCTTTTGTGCCACTTAAACATAAGACAGAAAGCACCTGACCCCCAGAACACCACTATAAGGATGGAGGTCCTTCTGATCAGCGTCCACATTAATTTGTATGGTCCCGCTTGCGAGTGATGTCCAGCATTTGGGCAATGCCCGACAGAGGCCCCTCTACTGCAGCGCCACCTGGTCGTTTGCGCATCCGCCGATTTCTTGCCACCATGAAGGGCAGCCCAAACACAATGCCCAGGCCAATCATGACAAACAGAGTCACCATGCCCTGCACAGGACAGAGAGAGTTTGAGCAGTGTGTGTACTATTCGCAACCTAAGCAGCACTATGTTGGGGTCAAAGGTCACAACCTTGTCCCCCCGCCCCCGTTTTTCCCTGCCGGGGGGGGGGGGGGGGAGGGGGAGGGGAAGCCGCCAGGCAAGGCACAGCAATTGTTGCATCATCAATGCCCCTTGATGCCTCCTTGTTGCTTTTTGCAGCAGTACGGCATTGTTGCTGCATTGCGAGTCTGCAATGCCAAAAATGCAAGAAAGGGGGGGTGGGGGGAGGCAGAAAAGAAAAATTTGGTCAGATTCGAGACTGGTCCCTTTTGAGTTCCAAGCCAATTAGCAGTGATCCCTTTTGAGTTTCAAGCACCTCCCTACAGTCCTGGTTGGGCAATTCTCCTCCACAATAGCTAATCAAAATTCCTGAATCTTCTCAAATGCTTCTCTGCAGGGCCTCTGAAGCTATGTGTAATTGGTCCTGCTCCAACACTCCCAATAGACGCTGCTGCCCATATGGACAGGAAAACCATTTGAAAAATCAGGGAACCTTCTTCATTAACAACCTAGGCCTCCACACCACTGTCGCGTTCTGCCATCTGTCACATCATAGTACATTGCCACCAAAAGCTGGACTTCTCTTGAGATCGACTCTATCATTATATTCCCTGCGCCGAAGCTCCAGCTGCTCATGTCCCTTTTTGAATGTCGCAGTGGGGCTTAAAATTGTGAAACATGTTGTGGACCCCTGGTACACAGGTTTTTCAAAAAGTACTATCCATGAATCGGCACTACAAATAGCAAGCAAGAGGAGTTACGTGCCGAACTTCAACCAGAAGTAGTGAAATGTTGTATGGGCCACAGTATTCAAAAATTTTATATATGTCTTCACCAATTGTGCAATGCGGAAAACAGCAAACTCACCAAGTTCACTTCTGCGCTGCTCCGTTTTCGCGCTGCACGTGTATACACTGTTCGATACTGGGCGTCCGCTTCTTCTTCAGTCAGCAGCATCGGCTTCTTGCCATACCGGTCTTCCACTGCCATTCGCCAGGCCAATAATCAGTTGGCCCAGTTGGAGCCCCGAATATACTTTTCCTTAACAAGGCGCATGAGACATGCAGTTTCAGCTAATTGCGCACTGCTTCCAGATTAGACGTCATGCAGTGTGGAGGGGAGCAAGGGCCCAGCAAGTACCTCAGCCCCCTCTTCCCCTGCCTGCTTTTGAAAGCAAACAAGACAACAAACAGGATACATACATTGTAGGGACCTGGTACCTTTTATGTCGGTTTTGGAGCCATCCGCACAAACCATGGTCAAGTCGATCGCCGTGTAATCCTCCTGCAGAACTCAAATCCCCTCTCATGATTATGAGAGAGGGGTAGGAAACTTTCACCACTGCTGGTTATTACAACTTGCAAGCCTTCCAAGCAAGTGACTGCACGTACAGGCAGACTCCACACAGAGTTGGTGGGTACAGTAGACGAGGAATACTGGGGAGAAGGGACAAAGAAAATGGGCACTTCTAGAGTCTCCTTCATGATGAACAAAGCAATTTATGGTGTGCATTGATC